>JXPH01001431.1:7036-25667 GCA_001014845.1 Mochlonyx cinctipes | reverse complement strand
TGGACCAAATGGCAACTTTTTGAGGGGTATGTTTTTGAATTTCATCTTTTGAAAATCCATATAACTCCGCTCCACCAATGTGATTTAAGGTTACCTATCCTCATCCTAAAATTATTAAAAGAGTGCTCGTTGACATCCGTTATTTTCTGGAACAGTTCAAGTGCATAATCCATCATTGCGGTGACATGACGGTACTCTACAATATCACAGGTGTTCATCGTTAATCCGGAAGCTGCCATATAAGTTGCTCCAGTACTTTTTATTTTTTCCACGTATCTAAATATTAAAAAATAAAATAAAATTGGGAATTGTGAGTTGAATTTAGTAATTTACTTGAATTGCTCTAATCCTAAAAGCTCATCAAAGTCCACAATGATCTCGTTCAACAATCGAAGACATTCCACCCCTTCGTTATTACCTTCAAGCTCCACATAAAATTCGGAAAAGTTGGGGATTGATGCAAACATCACACATACCTTATCACATTGTTCATGGTATATTTCCTGGAAAAAAATAATAATTTTTGGTCTAGAAATCACTTAATTCTTTGACACTCACATCTATATTTTTTTCCCTTCGCAGAAAATGATCAGCAACGTGCACCGGCAAAATATTAGCTAACAATTTCCTGTTGTACGCCTGAAGATGCTCCATGTCCTCCTTCTCCTCGGTGGCCTGCAGCTTCCAAATAAAGTCGAGCCGTCGCGTTATCTCCGTCTGCTGACTGTGCATAATTTGGCCCACGAGAAACACGGAGAGGAATGCGACGTCAATTAGAAACCTTTCTGTTGTAAGAAACCTGTAAAATGATACTTTCTATTAATTACTCTCAACCCAAGATCGTTTACAGTTAACACATGATCTTTTCCTTCTTTATTTTTCGTTTTTATTTACAACATGCGAATATCTGAATTGAAACGTCTTAAGTGATGTGGGAATAGGTAAAAATTAACGTAGATTATCGCTTCATATTATTATCCCTTACCTTTCAGTTTGAGAAGTTGTCTGGGAAATTAGGAAATTTTAAATTCTGTATATTAAATTCAATTAACTTGAAGCTAAGATTTCAGCAATTTTCATTTTGTTGGAAATTAATTATGAAATTTTAACTTTTCGATTTTAAAACAAGGAGTGGCGGTTTTGATTGAGGGCTTTCAGCAAAAAGTTTTTTTTTGCCTAAATTATGTGGAAAAAAGTCATACGTTTAATGGTTTCAGGATTTCTTTCTTCCTACATCATATCTGAAGATAGAAAATAGATTCGGAAAATTTTAAAAATTTTGGTTCCTCAAGAACAGTTGGTCCAAATGGCCTGAAATGCGAAAAAACTGGAAAAATTATGTTTATGTTCTCCTAAATTCGGTATGCAAGCTTTTCTAGACAAAAGTAAGGACAAATTTGAAAATGGGCTAAATCGGGCCTTGGGGATCATGGGGCCATACAAACTCATAAGAATTTTACAGAAATTTTGAATTTTAATGATCGAAATGAATTGAAATTTAGAACATAATCTTGTGGTATGTATCCAAGAGAAGATCCAGATTAATTTTTTTTTAGATTTAAAGCTCGTTCCAGAGCCTCAAAACTGGTAATTTTCGGGAATTTTCCAAAATTAACGGTTTGTAAGCTATGATGAAAGCTTTAATTTAAAATTTTAACCTTCTTTTGCTTTTTTGTGAATAATGACGATAGACATCTAATAAATAATAATAATAAGGCCTATAGGGTACTATTGGGACCAGGCGAGTCCTGATATTTCAGAGAACTTTCTAGGTATTAGTGGACCTACAGCTTATAATGGATTCCGAACCACCAAAAATATCATGGTTATGCTAATGAGTTACCACCTCATTGAGCCCATCAAGTCGTGTTCAGTTTTTATTGCAAGGAAACTGACTAACCTGACATACACACATATACCACCACAATCATAGGTTATATAATTATATATGGTAGTGAGTGTATATATGCATATTTCACAGACTGACTGTACTGTGTTCTATTTATAGAAATATCGACAATTCAGATTTATCACAAACTGAAAATCAACAATGTAACAATCTTATATAATAGAACACAGCAGTTTCTAGCGGGAATCGAACTCAGAACCTAGTAGATGTGTGCTAACCGCTCAACCACCCGGTCGCCAAAGAGAGATAGACGAAAATTTAAAAAATATTTTTGAAGAAAAAGTAATAAAAAATACTACTTTCTTCTGTCTGAGTAAAATTAGGACATCAAAACTTTGAGCTTGTGCGAGGGGGTTTCAACTTTGTCATAGAGGGCTCATATTATGCACGTTGCTTATTGGGATCAACCAAATTTTTGAACTCCTATGATTTCCAAAAAGCTAAATTCGCTCCACCCTAATGCTGAAAACATAATGATTTTGCATTGCTATTACTATATTATTGCTATTGCTCGTTTTTGTTTTCGATTAGAGGTCTTCACATCGAATTTTTAAATTCATTCACTTTCAAAATTACCATTAATATATTATTTTTTAGTGGTAATGCACAAAATATATTATTTTCAACTTAAATTAGGCTTCAACGAGAAGAGATTCGCTGTGCTATGATTTGAAATTTCTCTTTCAAAAAACCGGCAATATTTCTGACATGTTGGAAATTCCGGTGAAAAAAGTAGGCATGGTGTGAAAAATTATTTTGGTGTTAAAAGGTATAAAAATTCTAAGTTTAATTATTAAAAATAATATTTTTAAACAATCTGAATCAATTTCGAATAAAACTATGGTTGTTATATTAACTTTTATTGGGAATTGCCGGAATAAATAAATTCAACAAAATCAGCAATAGCGTCAGCAAAGGCATAATTAATGCAGCTTAATAGAAAAGAGAAGCTCAGGAGAGTTTGAAAAAATTTGGTCCCTATGCTAAATGTGGGATGATATCATCTGTCCCTGGCAGTTTTAAATTCCAGAATTTCTTGAATCTCTGTAAATAATTTTCAGATCCTCTTCCAAATTTGCACACATGATCTTTGTCAAAGGGCCTTAATCAAGTTTCTAGCATAAAATCTATAACAAATAAGAAATGAAAGCTACAATTCACTTTGTGGTTTCCTGGTGTATGTAGACAATAGGAGAGTAAAACGAACATCCCTTCAAAATATTTTTTTTGGCAAAAGTTTGTCCAAAGTTCTCTATGTAAATTTGCCCTATTTTAATCAAATAATTTGGTTGAATTGAAAATTTCCAAACTTAGCCAAACTTTGCCCTAAATATTTGTGGCCTAAAAACTATTTTTTAGCCAAAGTCACGATAAAAAGTCATATAAAATTTTGGCAGAAGTTTGGTCAAATAAGTACCCAAATTTTGCCCTAAATTTGGCCAAACTTTCCTGCAGGCATATTGAATAATTTTTTTTTTTTTTTTGCATTCTCCTCTAATTTTGTTAAGTAGAAGAAAATAAAAAATACTCTACTATTTTTGATTATTTGCAAAAACTAAATTACATCTGCATTCCTTATCGTCTTATCGTCAAACACCTAATGATAAAAACAAAGGAACCTTTGTAAGGTTCTGCGTGTTTTTCTTTGTTTTTTCCGATAGGGTTATTCTTTCTATGTAAGGTTCTGTGTGTTTTTTGTTTGTTTTTTCGGTAGGGCTACTGTTGTTTTTGGGTCTGGTATATGCTATATCTCGAGGCTAGAAAAATATTTCACCTGGGCTCCCACAGGTTAAAGAAAATTAAATTTCTAGAATGTCAGGATCGTTCAGTTGTTTATTCTAGCATAAATTTTAATCTCAGAAAAAGCTCGACTGAATAACAAACAATAATAATTTAAAATAAGTACCCAACTCTCACAAAATTATAATAAATGGCAGATTCTTGCGAGTAAAAATGATAAATGAGATTGCAAAAGGTTTAGGTAGGGTAAAAACACTAGTTTTGGGCAGGTGGCCAGTTTTCGACATGGGGATAACAATATTTCTAAAACGGAATGGAATAGAATATTCTTTTTTCAATGCCACGATTATTAAAGAAATTCCAAATTGTTAACTTAGTTAAAAAAAATTAATGGAAATTCGGTCATTTTTAACCCTTTAAAAATTGCGTTTTAAGAAATTGGCCAGGTCCACAATATTCATATTCCAAAGCTTTTGAAAAATGTTTTCTCATAATTCGTCGACAAAATAGTTCAAAATATACTTCTTTTCAGAATGCCTATCTGAAATTCGGGATAAAATTAATTTTCTCTAGAAAAAATATAGGGTCTATAAGTTAAAAACCGGATTTTTTAAAAGAAATTCGAGCGTTTATTAAAGAAAATCTTGTACAATTCGGATTTTCAAAGTTTTGTCCATTGGAAGTTACATCAATTCCCCATTTTTCTGGCAAGTTGTGGATGCCATCATTTGAATTCTGGTATTAAAATAGGATAAAAAACATTTTTTACGTTATGTGACCACCTACCCTACCGGGGGGCCATGACTTTTACGTAACATAACATTAAAGGTGGTCACATAACCTAAAAAATGTTTTTTGTCCTATTTTAATGCCGAAATTCAAATATGGATCTTATTTTTTGTAGCAGAAATGTCACTTTGACAGTTCCTCAGTCATATGCCTGGGTTCTGTCGCATAAACAACCCAGCAATGTCAAGACCACAGTTTCGGTCTTCAAATCGGTTTTCAACGGGTTTTAAAAACGGGGTTTAATTTACCCCATCTAATAAAATATATCGATTTTACGTCAAAATCAACAAACGATATTTTTCTCTCCGTCTGCGTTCTCTACAACTATAGAGTAATTAACGATGACGTCAAAAATGTCAGAAACACAGGACAAAGATGGCGATTTGTACGACTCTTCAAAAAATAATGCAATGAAAATCTTGGCTGTCAAAATTTTACATCAAAGGAAGTCTGTTTCGCGCATTGCGCTTATTACTCTATATGACATCAAATACCTCGTCAAATACACATAGACTCACTCAAACGATTGTCAAACAACAAATGCGCGTCCGAAATGCGCGCAATTTTTGTGAGTACCATTCATAAGATGGGCAAACAATGGGAAGTGATCATAGCTACTAGCGCCGTCTATATTTTTATAATTTACTCTATTTTCGAAAATATGGTGCTACGGGTAAAAGTTTTCCAGTTCATATACACCTGGTGGTCAATATACTGAAACATATATGTCAAAATCACCCGTTTCATCATAACGCCCCCTCGTTTTTGTTGTCATCGAACGTCAATCACACGCCCTATTCCGTAACTATTGTTGACGAGTGCCGCCATCTCAGGAAACTTTTCAGAATACCCTTTTTAACAGAAAAAATATTCATTTTGAAGCAAATTTCGTATGCAAATTCAAGATGGCCACTATTTTGTACTAATTTAAAAATTGATTAAAATCAGTCCAAGTCGTGAAAAACATGCAGATTGAAATTGGTTAGGTTTTAGCAAAAATCGTGGAATTAAAGCATTTGAAATCGATTTTAAATATCTGTCGGAGTCTAGAACAGCTGTCGGAAACTTGGATTTTTTGGAGGTTCAGGAACACTGTAATATTTACTGCAAAATTTTAATTCTGGTTCTAAAACATAATTTTGTTTTGCAAAGGACAGATAANTTAAATATCTGTCGGAGTCTAGAACAGCTGTCGGAAACTTGGATTTTTTGGAGGTTCAGGAACACTGTAATATTTACTGCAAAATTTTAATTCTGGTTCTAAAACATAATTTTGTTTTGCAAAGGACAGATAAAGAAATTTTTTAAAAGTTAATTCACACAAAAATATTCACCAGAAAAAACGATATTTGCAAAAATGCAAAAAATCGTTAGTGTCGGTAACTAGTACTTATACCCTAGTTGTTTTAACATGTATTAAAATATTATAACAACGTAAAAAATGAACAGGTTGCGTAATTTTTTGTTTCCAATTTAGTTAAATTGGGGATAAAATTATTAAAAATATTTTTTCAAATGTAATTTGTATATAATTTCCCCCGTAATCCTTTTTATCGCTGAAGTGTTTCAGTTTCATGGATGAAATATGAAATCTAAATATTGATTATATACTAAAAATGGTTTTTGTACCACCACACCACAGACATCAGGCTGGAAAAACATCATGTTTCGTAACATTTTCATCGGAAAAACAGAAGCCCTGGATGTCGAATTTGAAATGGAAACGCATGCAAATAGAAATTTAATTCTGCGTCAAAAGCAAATATTGAATTTCTAGAATATATTTTGTGTTTACCAGCTATTTGCTCAGCATGATAAATTTATATTTTCAAGCGATTTCAATACATTTTTAAGCAGTAGAGCTATAGGTATTAGGTAAAGGTAAAGGAATGGAAAACACTTTATAAAATTACAATGCGTCATCTATTCAATTTTATTAAGAGTAGAGAAAATTCCATCTTTGTCAGAGAATATTTCATATCCAAATTCCATAAAACATAATAATTCTAGATGAAATTTCAACCCCTCTCCTCTGAAACAAAATTTATAAAAATCACATCCTACCTACATCAAACAGAAAAACTTCTGAGATTTTTTTTTGAACATTACCAAAAATACATGTATAAAGTACAGAATTAACCACAAAGTGGATTATGGATTTTAAATTTATTTATGGGTCATTTTATTCTAGGTACAAAGACCAAGTCTAACAAGTTCAAAGTAGACCTAATAAGCACCCAAAAAGTTATCCAAGAAAGTCTGGTATTGATGGATGGTTGAGCTAGAAACTGGGTGGACGGTTAGAGAAGCGGAGCAGCCAATATTTGCACGTAGGCCTCTAGTTGAGCCCTTTGTACTCAAACTCCTGTTCAGAAGTAAACTAGAAAATTTAAGGATGTAGGATAATAGTTGCAAATTATATAGAATGCCTATTCAGCGTCTTGGCAGCACAAATAACAGATCCTGTAAAGGCAAAACATTCTGTGATTGATTAAATGATCATGCGGAACCAACATGTGTCCAAGCCCATTAAGAACTTGTAAACAGAGGTTGAAGGTGGAGCTAATACATACTACAATAATACATGTAACTCGCTGAAAAAAGTGATAAAAAAAAAAATTTGCGTTCCAAAAACGATAGTATCGCCTCTTCAGTCGTTGTTGTTCCCTAGCTCCTTTTTCATACAAAAATCATAATTTTACATCAAGTTCTCCTGATTCAAAAAAATGAACAAATTAAAATACACTGTCAACATTTTGAAATTTTAGTTTTCAAACTAGAAAAATTCATCCAATGACACCGCTAGAGGCATTGAGAGCGATGAGAAGACAAAGCTAGCATTTAATTTGTTTGAAAAAGCATGATTGTTACATTTATTATTGTAGTATGTATTAGGGTGGAGTACTATGTTTGCCTGAAACTCATTTCCCGAAGTCCAAGATCATTTCCCCAAATGGTACGTTTGCCTGATGATAGTTTCCTCGAATTTCTAAGCGAAGCCATTTTGGAAGGCCTTCATAGAGTTTTCCCTTCTTAAGAAAAATATAAAACTTATTTCTAGGCAAATAGGGCTTTGAAAAACTTATTAGAATTTTCCCTTCTTTAGAAAAATTTAAACCATATTTCTAAGTAAAACCCTATTTGAAGGTCTTCATAGAATTTTTCCTTCTTAAGAAAAACATAACATATTTCTAAGTGAAGCCCTATTTGAAGGTCTTCATAGATTTTTTTCCTCTTTATTAAAGTATGTGCAAATCTTAATAATTTTTCAATCATGGTAAAATTTCTTTCCAAAGCAGTGTGATCCTTAAGATGGGCTCTTAATAGGGTTACGCAGTAAAAATAATTCGGGTAAACGTACCATTAGGAGAAAAAATCTTCGGGCAAACGAACCATGTGGGGAAACGATCTTTGGGCTAAAGTACAATTTGGGGAATTGATCTTCGGGCAAATGATCTTCAAGCAAATTTGTTGGGGAAACGAGTTTCAAGCAAGCAAACTTTGGGTAAACGATCTTCGGGCGGATGAGCTTTGGGCAAACATAGTACTCTCGGTAAGCTGTTCTTAGATTAATGAGTAGAATCACGTTTTGAACACAGCCATGACTGGTATCCAGGTTATTGGTAAGGTAGAAAAGCCTACCCTAAATTGGCGTTAGCTCTTTCAGTACCTTTACTATTAGATTGCCTGGGCACCCACAAGACTTCAACTTGGTTACATCTGGAAACTTTTTCTAGACATCTTTACAATCCATAATTTGCACCAGGTCAACCATGAAAAAGCACAACCTTGGCAAACTATGGCTGGATCGTACCTGTGATACCCGATCATCGAAAGCGGACATCCATCTGACGAAACTAAAAAGATCCTTGAGGAGCGAAAGGCAATAAAATTCAAAGAAAAACTCAGCTCCAACGTCACTATGATGCACTGCACCACGCGTCGTATCGTAGCCACAGTCCTAGTTTCCGAAATCTGCCCAAGCAGTGAATGATCCTGCACGTTAAGATTCTAAACAATTATTTTTTATCTCTAAAGAGCTAGCAAATTTGATCAAAGTGAGGGTTCTGCCTGTTGTGAATATCCTGCGTACAAAAGACGAAAAACTGCATAGGTGTTGGAAACACTTAAATAAAATTTTTAGTTACGAAGCAGACAATCCAGAGCAGACAGTTTAGAAGCAACAGAAATACAGATTCAGCAATTCTTGGTGTTGATGGTATCCTTCAGAGTCTCTCAAAACCGATGTAGAGCTATCAATAGACATTCTTCATCTATTTTTTTGTAGACTGGAACACTAACCTTTCCGGCTGAAACAGGGTTTAATAATGGAAAGAACTGGCAGGTTTTTGAAAGCACGTCTTCTGTGTCGATCAAATAAATATGCTTAGAATCATCATTAAGGAGTGTATCGAGTGGAATCAGCCACTAGTCGTTTNTTTGTAGACTGGAACACTAACCTTTCCGGCTGAAACAGGGTTTAATAATGGAAAGAACTGGCAGGTTTTTGAAAGCACGTCTTCTGTGTCGATCAAATAAATATGCTTAGAATCATCATTAAGGAGTGTATCGAGTGGAATCAGCCACTAGTCGTTTTCTGCTAAAACAGGACGCAATTTGAGAAAGTTGAGTTTCAGCAAAGATTATTGATCTGATTAAGGTATCTTATAGGTTTACCGAGCCTATTTCAGTGGAGAATGGTGTTCCACAAGGTTGCTGGCGATCTCTTTTCTTATTCCTGATTGTGTTGGATGATGTGTTGCCGAAAGCATTGGATATGCAAAAACGTGGCATAAAATGGAGAAATGTGGATAATCGTCTAGAAGCTACAGACTACACTGATGACCTGGCTATGCTATGTTATAAAAGAAAGATATGGAAGGCAACGTCGAAAAGACGAAGTACCTTGCTTTAAATAGTAATAGAGCTGGTGATTTTGAGAGTGACGACATTTACTTATATCGGCATTAAGATAACAACTAATGGTGGTACCGGCAAAGACGTTCAAAGCCGAATCTAAACTGTGAGAGGAAGAAACAGCATGAAGCGCTAAGCGCTCATTTCAAAAAACGTAATGTTTCACTTATTTTGAAGCCTTGTGTTATCCATACTGCTATCATAAATAAAATTCTGATATTTGTCAATCGATGTCTACGGCAAATCCTTCGGATAAGATGGCCTCGAACGATTAATAACATCGAATTATGGCAGAAATGTGGTATGACTAAGCATGGAAATAGGCATCAGGTGACGGAGATAGAAATCAGGTCCAATGGAACTTGGATCAATAGCAAAAGAAGCTTTAGAATACTGTCCTCGGGAAGGAACTAGAACAGAGGTTTATCATACAAAATTTGGTACCGTTAAGTCAGAGTTGGCTGTACGTAATGATGAATGGGGTGTTATTATAGCAACTGCTGGGGATTGAACAAGATGGCTGTGTCCCATAAGAGATCATAGGTCCTAATTAAGTAAGTAGTATGGCTGGTTCACACAAAAACTATGGCCGATGCTTCTGCCTGAAAGACAGATGAGAAAAATTTGAACTGGCTCAATAAATACAGGCTCCTTTCAATAATTTAACATCTTTAAAAAATCGTAGATGATCATGCAGTTCATTATTTATATCATTAGAGATCAATTGTTCTCTGGACTTTAAAAATTCGATCCTTTAGAAAGATTTTAAGAATCTGGTTTAGAATGGTCTAGAATGAGTGATAGCTCTTTAAACATTAGAGCCCACATTCTGTCAAATTGGCAAACCCTAGAGGGTAGTAACTATTTGACCAAAAAAATATTATCGTAAAAGCTTGTGTTTGAAAAACTTGAAGCACCGGTCTTTTGACAACAACCTGATAACCCAAACGGTGATATTTTGTGTCACCAAATTTAAACTTGGTCAAAGCACGCTAGAAATGTCGAAAATTTCTAAATTTTGTAAAAATTCTGAAATTGGTAAAAATCTTGAAGAGTTTTTTTATATTCCTTTGAACTTTTCTTCCTTTATCGAGGTGGAGAAGGAAATCTTAAATTATTTAAATATAAAAAAATGTTTTCCATTTTTCTCCAAATTGGGTAATTTATATTAGCGCTGTTACCAGTTGTTGGTTCTTGTATTATTAAGAAGCATAATTAGATTTTGTTATTCAAGTACACACTCTGCGATAGAGCTTTTCATCATGATGATGGGGATAAATTTAGGGTAGAGAGTGTGGAAAGAAAGGAAAGAAAATTAGTATTCAAAATAGCTTACATTGTTTTCATCTTAGGAAAGAAAATCCCAAAAACCATTGACCTTTCAAGCAAGAATCTCAAGAGTTTTAAATTGAACAACTTTTTTTGTTATCAGTAACGAGCTTTGGGGATCATTTGTCAATTTCAATTTATTTAAAAAGAGTTTTTATTATTATTCATAAAAAAATTGTGTCAAAGCCCTGCCCTGGTGCTGACAAAAAACGAGTCCAGGGTTTATCATCCATTATTTATTATATCTGGGTTTGTTTTTGTAATAAATAATTCCTTTGTTTGCCATTCTTTTTTGGCAAACATGGTAATGTATTTGTGATTTGTGTTAAAAAATAAAATTAAACTTACCATGGCTGACAAAATTGATTAAATATTAAAGCTAATACTGCAATGGAAATGACGTAAAACACTAGTATTGTTATCAGCAGCACGATTTTAAAGAGAATTTTGATGAATTGGTGTACAGCACAGGTCAGTAAGGCAAGCAGGGTTAGAAGTAACAGGATCTGGAATTGAAGAAACCAAAAAATATTTATGAATTATACAAAAATAATTGAAAATATACTACTTTAAAATACTTAAATTACTAAAAATTACAAAATAATTTGTAATAAGATGAAAAACACTATGTCCTTAATTCAGCACTGGATTAGGATAATTTGAGCAAACTTAAACCAATGACGGGCTTAAGGCAATGTGATAAAGTATCGAAAAAAAATTCAGATAAAATTAATCAAGTACGCAACTTTTTTTTTGGATAATTTTTGTCAGTAATACTTGAGATCAAGTAGGTACTGGAGTTAAAGGATAATAGGGGTAAAGTATCTTGTTACCCTGAAATAAAGAGTGGACAATGCACAGAATTGTACACTGCATACCCCATTTCGTGGTACAATGTTAAATTTGTTTAAAATTAATATTTTCTTTAATATAGATATTTTGGGCAGCACATTTATTTCAAAGCTTTTATTAACTTATTTTAGCCGCAGATATTGCGTTTTCACTTTATTTTGATTAATAAATAGACCGTAATTATGCTTTATGTAAAGTATGTAAATTTAATATTTATTCCGAAATATTTATTTTCATCGAAAATGATTTCGACATTTTTTCGAAATGACAAAAATGGTCCACCCCAATTTTTTTCCTTGGACTAGTGGTACATTGCGTGGTACCAACATGTGGTAGTATCACGAGAATGTACCACGTAACCCATTACGCCTTTTTCAGGGAGGAAATATTTTTTATTAATTTTTCCGGTCAGGATATGTTACTGTCAATAACAGGTTTAATTGGGATAAAATATTGACGGAAATATTTTGGGATAAAATAAGTTGGAGGAAATATCTTGCCACAATAATTAATGTCAGTGTCAGTGATAATTGGGATAAAGTATTTACTGAAATATTTTGTGATAAAATGAATAAAATACGCAATTTTTTGGGATAAAGTATTGAAGGCCTTATCTTGGGATAAGATGACTAAAGTATTCTCGAGTTCTAGTGATAGCAATGAGCTCAAATTGGGAATATAAGGTTTTGGTAAGTGCCCAAGAACAGTTTCTATGCTAAAGTTGGGATAATATTATCCAATCTTCAATCTTCCAATTATCAGAATTTCTTGGATAACTTTCTAAATACTTTTCCGATCCTCTTCAAAATTTACATGTTTCATCTTTGTCGAAGTCTTAATTCAGTTCCTATCACAAAATATACGATAAATATAAAAGAAAAGCTGCATAATCCAGTTTGTGGTGTCCTATGTTTTTCAGGATATTTTATGTCATTGGTAATTGGGTTGAAGCATTAATGGAAACATTAGCAGTGATGCCTGGGATCGAAGATTTGTGTCAGTGGAAAGTTGGGCCAAGCTTATTGAAATGTTTTTATCAAATAAAATGCATAAAGTACACAAATTTTACGAATAACTTTAATGAGTGTCAGCGAGAGTTGGCATAATGTATTAAAGGTAATATCTTGGGATAAAGTTAATAAACTACGCATTTTTTCAGATAACGCGTGAGGAGTATCTAATTATTAGA
Organism: Mochlonyx cinctipes; assembly: GCA_001014845.1. NCBI lineage: Eukaryota > Metazoa > Arthropoda > Insecta > Diptera > Chaoboridae > Mochlonyx > Mochlonyx cinctipes. Next base: position 12,942 of record JXPH01001431.1, on the reverse strand, counting down.
GTCCAATATTCATTGTTTTGATATCTTTAATCAGTAGAAATTGGAATAAAATATGGAGTCAGACCGTTATATCCCTAAAGTATGAAAGAAAATATTTTGGGCACGTAATTTTGACAAATAACTTAACTCAGTATTATAGTATCAGCAACCTTTGGATAAAGAATTATAATAAAGTGTTAAAGGAACGGCAATTTAGCTGGCACCGTTAACATCAAAACAGGAGTTGTATTACTCCTCAGTGCAAATGCAAAAAATCCAGCTCCAGCACTCGTCAGCATTGGTACGATGATTAATGTCAAGCCATCCAGTAGAGCGGAGGTCAAAGAAACATTATCTTCTTTGAAAAATGGAAAAACTCCTGGTGTTGTTGGAATCCCTCCAGAAGTTCTCAAAACTGATAAAGACCTATCAACAGACATCCTCCATCCATTTTTATGTAATGTCTGGAACACTAACACGTTTCCAAGTGACTGGAAACAGGGTTTGATAACGAAGATCCCAAAGAAAGGTGATATAAGTGACTGTAACAACTGGTGAGACATCATGTAGCAGTCCAATCCCAGTAAAATCTTGTGAACAATTATTTTGAACAAAATCAACACAGCGCTTGATGCAACATTAAGAAGAGAACAGGCAAGCTCCTGCGTCGACCAAATAAATACGCCCAAAATCATCATTGAGGAGTGTATTGAGTGGAACCGACCGCTGTACGTCGTTTTCGTCGACTTTCAGAAAGCCTTTGACCTGCTAAAGCAGGACGCAATTTTGGAAGAGTTTAAGCGATAGAGGAGTTCCAAAGATTATTGATCTGATCAAGGAATCTTACGACAATTTCACTTGCCGCGTCGTACATTAGAAAAGGTTCACCGACCATATTCCAGTGAAGAATGATGTTCGACAAAGATGCTTGCTATTCGCTTTGTTGTTCCTGGTTATACTGGATGATGTGCTGCGTAAAACATTCGATGTGCAGAAACGTGATATAAAAAGGAGAAATATGGATGATCGGACTTGATCCGGACTTCACTGATGACCTGGCTATGCTATTTCACAAAAAGAAAGATATGAGTGTGGAAGGCAAAATCAAAGACCTTTCCTACGCAGGAAAGAACGTTAGCTTGAAGATCAACGCCGAAGAGACAAAGTACCTCGCCATAAACAGAAATAACGCCGGCAATTTTGAGATTGACGGTAAAATCGTCAAATGCGTCGAGAGCTTTACTTACCTTCGCACCAATATTAAAACTAATGGTGGTACCGACGAAGATGTTCAAAACTGCATCAACACTGCTAGAGGAAGATTTTATGCGTTAAACAATATCGGGCGCTGAAGCCTCATATCAAAGAAAACCAAGCTTATTACTACGAAGCCTTGAATTATTCACACTGCTGTACGCGTCTGAGACTTGAAAAGTGACTGATTCAGTCACAAATAAAATTCAGACATTTGTCAATGGATGTCTGCGGCAAATCCTTCGCATAAGATAGCAGTGTGCTATGACTAGTATGAAGATAGAAATCAGGCAACGCAAAATTTGGATGAATCGGCCACGTGCTACGACGAGGTCCAACGGAGCCTGGAACCATAGCAAAAGAAGCTTTGGAGTACTGTCCTCGGGAAGGAACTCGTTCCAGAGGCAGACCACGCCAAACCTGGCACCGTTCTGTTAAGTCAAAGTCGGGTGTACGCGATGATGAATGGGGTGACATTATAGCAACCGGTAGGAAGCGAACGAGATGGAAAAATACTACTGACCGGCTGTGTCCCACAAGAGGCCATAGGCCTTAAGTAAGTAGTAAGTAGGTAAGTAAGTAATTATAGTCAGAGTCAGAGCAATTCAGTGGATAATTGGGATAAAATAAATAAAGTATGCAATTTTTTTGGATAAAATGAGTCAATGTCAGGAGATTACTTAGGTTGAATTATGGTAAAGTGCAATAAAATCTACTGGTCTGCTGGTTAAATACTTTGAAATATTTTTGGGACAAGTGAAAACTGCTTTCCCCACATCATCAGAAATTTGTGAAAAATTCTCTATATCCCAATCTATACGGCTAATATTAGCCTACAAAACGTGATGTTAACAGGTTCCATCGGATTATCGAGTTATAAACATTTTAAAATGTGGAAATTCGCCAAATTGGAAAATTTAAATGGAAATTCTAGAAAAACGTTTTAAGCTGCAGAAAAACTAAAGACATATTCGCATCCAGCATCCCAAAATTTATCAAAAATACGATACAAAGTAATGTGAACATAAATTCTGTTAAATAGTGTAATTAGGATAAAGTATCAGGAGCAATGGGATTATTACGATAATGTATTGGTATTTGATACGTTCATGAATATAATAATAAAAGAGAGATGTCATCAGAGATCCGAAAATTCGCAAATAAAATATTAGTCAAATATTGATTTTCAGCAACTGGCAACATCCAAAATTCCGCAACACTATGCCAACCAACGTATGTTACGATTTTACCATAGGGCAATATTTTGTTTGTTTCGTGAAGCTTTTGAAAAGAAAATTTGCGTAGTGTTAACATACACAGGCGATATATCTTCTATTATTTGAGTTGTGGAATGTTAGAGGGTGTTAGTAGTATTATTTTGTTCGCCTCGATTCACTTCTAGTAATTGTCGATGTAATTCACGCATCTTTTTTTGATAATTTAAATCACTGTCAGTGCCACTGATATTGAGTTACATGAGAACTTCAAATTAAAGACTTTGGACAATTTCTTTCATAGTAACTATTGAAATAACAACAGGGTAAAGGTATAAATAATAAATATTAACCAAATAATGAATTGATTCGAGTTTTAGGATAACCTCTAAATACTCGTAAAATAATCTGGATAATTATAGGACGACTTTTAAGATACAGGATAATTAATAAATGTAGCGGGATAATAGTTTAAATGTTACTTACATCAAATATATTGGAGTCCTTACAATTAGTAGGCCTGATGATAAAGTATTCTTCATTTATAGTGAAATAGAATTGTAAAACCTGCAGAAACGAAAGAAAATAGGAGCAAAATTAAATTATTTATTTATCCTCCTACACAGCATAGATCTATCTACAAGAAAAAGGATGAAGGATACTCACTAATTTATAATAAGATAAACATATCACAGTTATAACAACACACAATGATATCACTTGAGCTATCTCCCTCTGGCTATGAATTTTTTGTGATATTATTTTCAAATAGGCTGGTATTTTCTGCAAGGGAAAAATATTACTTTTATTATTATTACATCTTGTTATGAATATTAAATAAGGATCTGATGTCTGGTCGTAGGTTTTCTGTACAAAAGCCTGAAAGAGCAAAAACTCAACCTTTTTCCAAATAAAATAAATTTGATTCTTTTGTGGCTTTTCGAGATTTGAAATGAGGAGGGTTTGAAGAGCAAATGTTATTTTTGGGTTCCAAATTCCTTTCCGGCAGTGATAATATTATGCAAAGTGATACCAAGTATTTTAGATAAAAAACTAGAGGCCTGTTATTTGACTTTAACATTTTTTTTACTTTTCCGTCTTCCAAATTAAAAATGAAGTGAAAAAGAGGAAACAGTGAGAAAATTAATAAAAAGTGAGAATGTGAAAAATATTGAAAAGAAAATCGCCTCACAAAAATCTATTATGATGATTTTATTCAAATAGATCAGATTTAAAAACAAACCTTAGTTTCTGTTGAAAAAACAGGTACGCAAAGCACCAGCATTGTTGCACTCAAAATTCCGAACGCCCAAAAGCTCGAATTATCTCTGCAGAAAATAAGAAATATATTTTTAAACTATTCTATTCTGGCAACCATTCTTGATGACTTACAATGGAAAGACAATCATTTGAATCGACATGATTCCAAAAAATATAATTATACTACAGTAGAAATAGGTGTGAAGCATTGGATCCGGCTCCGTACAATATTTTCCCTCAACATCGTTCTTGATGAAGGTCAAATGGAACCGTTTACAGTGGTCTAATCGCAACCGGTCTATACTTCTTGCGTCAATTGCTTTTATTAAATACTCGTTAACTTCTTCTTCAGGACTTTTTATTTCGTTCTTATCGTTTATCCCGCCTATCTTCCAATGCCCCATCATTCTGAGTTCCTTGGATATTGCTCCGTTAACGGAAGAAGATTGTTTTGACATAACATGCTGAAAAAAGAAACTTTATCTTAATTGAAATGTTATTAATGTAGTGGGGTATACAAACCGGTCTGCTAGTATTATGTTCCTGTGGAATGATTAAATATGTTTGGATTTGATGATCTTTAAGGTAAGTATTTCGATCAGCACCATTTCCTTCTTCAACGTCAAAATGATCGTCTAGAGATTGTAAAGTTTCTTTTGTAATATGTACACGACCAGGAACTCCCCCGCTTTCCATGTAATTAGCTAATGTCACATCATTGGACCAGACGTCAAACTGCCACTTCCGTAGCCCCAAAACTCCACAATGTACTCTCCCAGTGTGAATACCGACCCTCATGTTAACATTTACCGCCATAACTTCACGAACAAGAGCGATCGCGTCGATCATGTCAAGCCCCATCTCAACAGCGCACAAAGCATGATCTGGACGTGGTTCTGGCAACCCTGATACGCAATAATAGCAATCGCCTAATAATTTAATCCGTAGACAATGATGCTCAGCTGCCAAACGATCAAAACGAGCAAAAAGTTCGTTTAGAAGACGAACCAGCTCCTCAGCTGTACATTGGTCGGATAAGCTTGTGAAACCGCAGATGTCGGCGAAGAGGATGCTGAAAATAATATAAAATTGATTTTCATTTAGGGATAATTTAGGATCATCGGAATAATACATTAATTAAATTAACATTTTTTAAAATCTCTTTGACAATATCAAGGAGAAGAAAATTAACAAATTTCTGTCAGATCGCAACAGTGGCTTCGCATCAATTACAATATTATTCAACAATGCAAACTATCTTCTGGCGAACCCAGTATTGACGGATTATAAACTTCATGTAAGGGACAAAGAAACAGAAAAAGCATTAATGTAAACGTCAACGGGTGTTTTGCCCTTGTGGCTTGATCGGTAGCGCGTCTGCCTATCAACCAGAGGGTACGGGTTCAAATCCGACTCTTGACGATTGAATTAACTTGCATTTTTTCAGCGTTGTCGAGAAGGTAGATTGCTTTGTGTGCGCTATTAGTAATGAATAATAGGGTATACAAGGTAATTTCCGACATGTATCGTCAGAGCCATGCTATCAAAAATATACTTGCTGCAAAAACTTAAGTATGGGATAGAAGGCGTTCGAATGGCGTTCGTGTCGAAGAGGTTATAGTCAGTTTCCTCGCAGCAAAAATTGAACACAACTTGATGGGCTCAATGAGCTGGTAACTCATTAGCATAACCATAAAGTTGTGGTGGTTCGGAATACACTATAAGCTGTAGGTCCACTAATACCTAGAAAGTTCTCTGAAATATGAGGACTCGCTTGGTCCCTATAGGCCTTATTATATTATTATCAACGGGTGTTTTGAAGCAATTTCACCCTTGCACCGCTTTGACTTTGTTACTCTAATTTCTAAAGTTAAAATCTTGCATTTGTCTCAAAACTGAAAATCACCCAAATCAACTTTAAAACACGTTTCGGACCCCTACGAATCATTTTCGACCGAAATTGGGTGGACTTCTGTCTGTCCGTCCATTTGTATGCCCGTAATTTTTCTATGCTTCAAGAAAATTCCTAGATGGTTGGTCCGATCAAGCTGAAATTTTATATAAAGTATTCATTTGATCACGTGATCTATTTATATGAGAGCCCAATCGGATAAAGGCTTCTGTGGGCTCCCATACAAAAGTTCGTCATTTTAATGATAAAACCGTAGGAAACCACAAAGTGGATTATGTAGCTTTTCA
>JXPH01001416.1:11198-25339 GCA_001014845.1 Mochlonyx cinctipes | reverse complement strand
CTGGTTGAGCCTGAAGGATCTGATGTGCCATCCTTGAATTGTCCATGCGGACCACATGTCTAGCCCATGACATTCTCTTCGCTTTAACATCATTAATTATGGTGGATGATTTGTACAAACTGTACAATTCAGAATTGTGGCGGATCCTCCATTCTCCTAATTCATTCCTCACTGGACCAAAAATTCTTCTCAATATCTTATTTTCAAAAATTTGTAGCTTCTTCATAATTTTTGCTGTTGTAGTCCAGTTTTCACAATTATACAAAATAACCGGTAAGTAATATGACCAAAATACAACTTTGAAAAGGTATCGTCAAACGTCATTTTAAACATTCCAAAAATAATCAGGGTAGCTATGGTACCAAAGTACCACTTTGAACTGGTGACGCGGGACACAAACATCATTTTAAAAATCAGAGGTACCTACTATTAGAACCAGAATACAAGTTTTCACGGGGGTTTTTCCTAATCCTAAAATTTCCAATTCGACCCACCCTATTAAACAATGTTATTCAGAATGATATTCAAATTCAAAATAGTAGTACTCGACAAAAACTACTTCTGGTGGGCAGGCAGATTAGCGACAAACTTTATGCGCCAGTGCCATCAGAAAACGGCAAAATCTAGAACCCTTCCAAAAGTACATGCATATTTCAAACGCGTCCACTTTTTGTATGAAAAATGCCATTTTCAAAAGTTTGATATTTTTTAAGCTCAATCAACTAAAATTTTCACGACGAATTCTTATTTTTGCAGAAGGGTCTTGTGACAAGCTTTAAAATAAGCTCTTGACATTGGTAATCTGATTGTCAAGTGTCAAGATTAGCGGTTCATTACTAGTACTAAACGCAACGCAGCCATAGCAATAATGGTTATGATCCTGGATAACCCTTAAGGAATGATTGTGATACAGTATGTACATACACTCTATCAGGAAGTTCTTGTGGTTTTACACACATACCATCCATGTGAATGCAAATGAATGACACCATATGTTTTTCCATGTGTCCAGTATGGGCCATGTCACGGAAACACATGGATCTAATATTGGAAAAATTGCGATGATTTTACTTTTAAATATATTATTTTTTCGGGGTATCCAATTCAAGCATTAACAAAATATGAAAATTAAATGTGAATGTTTTATTTATTGCTGAAAATAATAGAAAAAGGAGCGCGCTTGGAAAATATTCAGCCGTTATATTTATTTTATTTATAAATCTTTTACTAAAAACAATACCTTTCAAGCGGCTTTCGCAGCCAATTTCATTATAGAGCATACGTTTATTAATTTTTCCGCCACTTTTCTATGTCTAAAAAAACTCCTTCTGGACGACGTATTAATTTGATAAACTATAAACACCACGTGATCCATTTATAGAAGGGTCTAATCGGACAAAGGCTTTTGTGGGCTCCAATACAAAAATTCGATATTTTATCGATAAACATAATAAAAGTCACATATTTATCGATAAATTTTTTCGAAATTCTGGTCAAGATTATTACTTCGTACTTCTTTCATGCCTACCAATTTTTCACCCAATCGGACAAAGACTTCTTGCGGGCTCGCATACAAAGTTGACATTTTCATGTTCCAAAAATAATAAATTTTTATAACAAAACGGAGTGAAGTGAGTCATCAATAATCAGTTCATCCCCTCAAAAAGCTGCCCTTACTAGCCGGAGTGATGTATGTTAGGAACGGAGGCAGAGTAAAACAGAAGAAGTTCAAGTCATGAAACTTGATCGGCCTGGTGGTTTCTAACTAAAAGAGTATAAAAAACGACAACAGGCCCACTTTTTCAATGTTCCAACCCTTTTTTCTGTAAACTCAGAATGATATTCAAATTCAAAACAATAGTACGCGAGGTAAATGACTTGTGGAGTGGGTGTTTGATGAATTCCCTTGAATAAATTGAAGTTTCAGAGGGAAAATAACGCAGTTGTAAAACAAGTATTCATAGCAAGAATGGTTATGATCTTGGGTAACCCTTAGGGAATAGTAGTTGAAATTTCAGAGGAAAATGAACGCAGCCATAAACAAGTATTCATAGCAAAAATGGTTATGAGCTTGGATAACCCTTAGGAAAAAGTAGTGATACAGTATGTATATACGTGGTCGATTGTTGATCACAGTAAAATCGATGGCTTACTCAAAAGTTGACCAACATTTTGTTCATAAACAAGACTCCGATGTATAACGCACTTTGTATTTTTCAATCCTATCTATCCTATTACGAAATAAAATTGACACTTTTCAGGGAATAAGATGGTGATTGAACCAAGCTACCAATTATCCGTAAGGATGGCACCGGGGTTTGACCATCGGTTCCCACGTTCGTATATTTTTGAGTATACATATGATAACCAAATGAAAGATATGCAGGGGGATTAAAATGAACGCAGCCAAAATCTAATTTTATATTTCAGGTCTGGTACAATTTTTTTAAACGCCTCAATTCGTGTTTTTAATCATCATATATAAATCCTACCCTATATTGTAATTATACCATTTTATTTGCAGGGAATCGTACTAGATTATTCAAAATGTGAGGTAGCCCATGTGAACCCCGAAATCATAAATCACAATTTATCTAAATATTAAAAGCTAAGCTTTTCCCTGGTTAACAAGGAAAACGGTTCAGGGGTCTCCTAGTAGTTTATAAATTTAGTTCAGTGTCTTGGATATTTTGGTGTGTTTCAAATAACACTACGGTATCTATATCCAAATGTTATAAAATGAAAGGGTTTGCGTAGTGAATTAAATTGTTTTTCTGTAGCTTTAAATATTAAAAGCCTCGTCTCATTACAAGGGTGGTGGTGTGTTTTTAAAGTATAGTAAAGAGCTGGGGGTGGGCATCCTCAAAATAGCCTGTTTAAAATATTCCAGCTACCAATATTTCTAATATTTCATAATATTTACTAATATTTTCAATATTTACTGATAGGTATTTCGGATATTTCTTAACATTTCTAATATCTCTCAATATTTCCTAATATTTCTCAATATCTACAAATTATGCTATTTCCAATATTTTTACCAATATTTCCAAAATTTACTAATATTCCTGATATTTCCTAATATTCCTAATATTCTGGGCCTATGCACAATAGTTCCAAGATGCTCACCCCTTGGTAATTAGCCAAAAATCGAAATTGACCATATTTTTTTTTTAAATACGGTTTGGACCCTCAAAAATCATGTNATTTCCTAATATTCCTAATATTCTGGGCCTATGCACAATAGTTCCAAGATGCTCACCCCTCGGTAATTAGCCAAAAATCGAAATTGACCATATTTTTTTTTAAATACGGTTTGGACCCTCAAAAATCATGTGCGATTAAAATTGGGTGAATGTCTGTATGTCTGTTTGTCGGTTTGTACCGGATTCTCACTTGTGATTATTATTTCTTTCTCCGGCGATAGCGGTCGCAATTATTGGCTGATGGAACAGAAAACTTTAAGAAAAACTTTAATAATTTGCTTTACGATTGCTAATGTTTTTGGGCTTCAGCCAATTCCCATTATGGCCTCTCAAATGTTGTTAATTTTAATTAAATCAAACAAACATTTATCTAAAAACTACTATCCGGAGCGATGGCAGGAACGAAAGCAGCTAGAAAAAGCTAACGAAAAGTTTACAAGCCGGAGCGACGGTAGGAGAGCAGGCAACCAAAAATAACTTAACCAAAAATTACCAGCTACAGGTGACTACGTATCCCTTCCAGCATCTTCTTGTATCAGCTAAAAGTGGTCCCTACCTTGATTATTTTATGCTCAAAATTGATACATCAAACTAGAAAAGTCTAGAGTTTTGTAATGGACCTGTTTATTTTTCTTTCTAACTCCCAATGCGACCAGCTGTTAGTTTCGTGTCAAATATTCTGCGAGCACTTGCTACAATAAAAGTTTCTATAATACAAACCAGAAGTTTCAACCAAAATCCAAATTTGGCAAAGTTTTCAATTAGGTCTTTTAGAGTGTCTTTTAGCAGACTCGGGCTTCACCAGTACCTCTTTTTTGGCGCCACCATTGTCATTATTTTTAAATCGCCTTTTATTTTGATGACTTCAGTAGATTTTATAGTTTTAAAAAAAAATAAAAACTATGAATTTAAAACCATTTTTGAAAAAATTGACTATATACCAGGTACATCAAGAAGTGTAGAATAATCCAAAGATATGGCGCTAGTATGCAACAATATGCAGTTTCTTACTATCTTCACTCTTCATTAGACGTCTGTCAAAATTTTACACATTTATTTTCTGACTTTCGTTACGGCCGTACAAGCGTAAATGATGCTGAACGATCTGCACGCCCAAAAGAGGTCAACACACCAGAAAACGTCGAAAAAATCCATGATATTATATTGAACGACCCTATAGTGAAATTGAGGGAGTAAGATGAGACCACAAACATGTCGTGTGGCACTGTTTTCAATCATACATGATATTTTGCGTACGAAGAAGCTCTGCGTACGATGAGTGCAACGTTTACTCACAGAGGACCAAAAAGGAATTCGTGTACCGACTTCTCAGCAGAATTGGGAAAAAAATTCTCTATCATCACGACAATGCGCCTGATGCTCATTCATCGTTAGTTGCGCTAGCGAAATTGCACGAAACCGGATTTGAAGTGATTCCCAGGCACCATAATCGCCACACCTGGCCCCCAACGACGTTTACCTGTTTTCAGAGATGGGTCACCGGTAAGCGATTTCACTCAAATGAGGAAGTCATTGCTGAAACTGAGCCCTATTTTGGAAAGCTTCCGTAGGATTACTTTTCGGACGGGATAAAAATGTTAGAAAAACGTTGGACTCAACTTATCGAGAATGTATGTTGCGGCTGAACGTTTCAAAGCCGGTTCTGGTTACTGGTTACTGGTAACACTTTTTCTATTCTAAGGCACCACTGGAAATGGCACCTGGTTGGTTTGTTTGGTGGAACTTTATATGAAAATTCATAAAATTCTAAAATTCGGGTTATAGTTTTTATTTAAGTGTGACATAGATTGTTTGGTGTAACCTTTAAAAAAAAATACACCACAAAAGGATCTGCTTTACACCTAAGAAAGACTTAAAACACATAAAATATTAAGTATCTGACGACACGGAACCTTAAAATTTTAGTTTTCTCAGGTGTTGTTCTTAAATTAACTTGACTCGAGATATTTTTTAAAAAGCAAACCCTTCATTGGAAATTTCCCTAAGAAAAAAACCTTTTAACAAATCCTTTGCATCACCGATAACAAAACAATAAATTTTTCCTCCTTTCTTTTTTCCATATGATTCCTTTATCATATTACAGAATACAGATAAAAATTACAAAATATGGTTTTGTTGTCGCAAACAAACAAGAAGACATTATTTCAGCGACGCTTTTAGCCAACAAAAGCCAAAATGAGAGAAAAGTGATTGTGTTGCCAGAAAAGAAAATGCTTTTGCTTCCATTCTTATTTCCGGTTATGTGACGATAATAAAATAAATGGAATTCTTTTATTGGAAACTCGTATATATATAAATTATGAACTAAGTATAATATAATATTCCATTATCATACAAGTCTAGTCTTTTATTTTCGGAGAAAAAACTACATCAATACATAATTTGATGTTATTTTCCCTCGTCCAATACAACATTGTTCTGCAATAACATCAGCATTGTGCTGCAAATTTATGGGATGGAAGAAGAGTTATGTGAAAAAGGGGTGGAAATTCTCGTCTTGAAAAAGCCCACACTCTTTTCACTTTTCTCACACCAGTAACTAAGGATATACGACCTAAGGGATTTACACCTTACATTCCGTATAGGTATGTGAACTGAAACTAATAATTGCCGTTGAATTTACTATATTTATTATATCCTACCCGTTAGGGTAGGAGAGTTTTGAATAAAGTATATAATTTACAAACAACAATAATTTCACGACACCGACAATAAAATAACAATACTTCCCCACTATTTTGAGGACTGTGAATGGAAATATGGAAATCAATTGTACTGCAACTGTTTGATTATGTTATTAAATATTTTTTGACAACCTGCAATTACGATTTGAAAGTACTTACAAATAGTGTTGAAAATGTTAATTACATAGTTCTTTTCATAGATTTTTTTGATTTGTTTGGCTATTTAACGCCTTATTTTTGCATTCTATGAATGGGTGTTGAGAAAAGAGGTTTAAATTTTGTTCATGAGAAATTCTCTCCTTTTAAAAGGTACTTTACCCCTCTAAATATTTGATTTAACATTTTTTAAATCAATCTTATCAAAATATTTATTCTCCCGCAAAAAACAACAATAACCAACAATTGAATCCATCCAGGACCGATAAAGAGAAAAATTTGAATACATTATGTTGGCATAAAAAGAATGTTATAAATTTTACAAAAATACATTTCAGAAAAGAAAATTGAATTTCAAAATCAAACTTCACTTTAACACATCCCAGTCTCAAGTTTGTTTCCTTGAATTGGAAATTGAATTAAAATCCCAAGAGCATGAACAATATTTATTATGATTACATGTACTCACGAGGAAATATATTTATTTTGAGTTAAATTTCACTCGTGAAGAAAATTGTAATATTTTATTATTTGCGTGGTGATACCTAAACTTGGAGAGCTCAGTAACTGGCATAAAAATAGGATCTACTTGGCTAAATTTTTTAATCTACTTATTGGCGTTAGGAGTTAGTGTTAGAGAACTGCTATGAGAATTTCAAGGGACATATGAAAATGGATCTATTCAGACCAAAAAAAATTTTAGTTTTGCGAGGCGATAACTATATGTCTTGGGATTTCGGGAGCCAGTATAAAAATTTTGAATTTTTCGATTAAAAAACAAACCTTTGTATGAAAGAAGGCTTTGCTTAACTTGCCTCAAAATTAGTAGCATGACTTGGGACAATAATGGCTTTCAAAACCGCAGCTTTGCAGAATTGCAGCAACATCTAGTCAACAAACTACCTAATCACTACAGTGTCAAATTCGTGAACAGGAAAGCAATGTTGCCATAATAACGGTATTGATGATATTTTTGCATGATTTACCTGGCAAATGCGAAAACTACCTTCTCCAAACAGCAAAATTAACTAAATGTCTGATTCATTGCACCGCTGTGCCACAAACCAGAGAGTTCAAAGAGTTGGACACAGGGCTAGAATCTAGGCCTAGCGCGCCCTAGCGGCGCTAGGGAACTTATTTTTCATAGAAATGAAAAATTAAATTTATTTCAGGATTGAATGAATATAACACGGACTACGATGATTGTTTAATAGTTTTGAAAAAAACTCAAAAAACAAGTCTGTAACCCTTCTTGCCTCTAGGACATTTTAAGAGGGCGCATGAAGACTGAGCTCTAGGGCACTTTTTCACACCCGTATCTAGCACTGGTTGAATAAAACATACCACGAAGCGTTGTAGTTTGCACTAAATAGCTAGGGTTGGATCCTGGTGCTTGTTCACAAAATAGCCTCCATAATCGTCCACATGATTCAAATGGCAGTTTTTTCCTATGTCCTCTTCGTATCCATGGGTATTTCCCTCTTACCACAATCCAAGATGGCTCCCCAGGCTCTTCAGCCTCTACAAGCAGGTCCACTCCATTTCGATGCTGCTTGGAGAAAAAAAACCTCAAAACTTCCATATCATAAAATGTCAGTTTCTCCGCCACATGCAGTCAGTATGGATTTTTTTTTTCTTATGATATGTTTATGCACAGCGAATCAGATAGTGTGACGTACGCCACGCGTTCGTGGAGTATATAGAGAATTTGAATAGATTCAAGTGCGTGAACTGGATGATTTATTAGATAGCGTCTTTGGTTGCTGATCAAAAGACGGTGATTTGATTTTTGGATCTGCACAGCGGGTGGACGTGAATTGGCGTGAAAGCACGTCAAATCAGCTTTTTTTCACGCCAATCGAGCGTTTATCCGCTGTGCAGATCCAAAACCATACGGTAGACGCACGCTATATTCACCTGTAAAACATGCTGTTCTATAGTGCTTTTCATGCCAGCAATGAGAACGTTAACTCCCATTTTTCGAACAGCAAATGTTGACGTGTATTACACATGCTGAATCAGCGTGTCGAATAACAATTGGAGACAATTCAACGTGTGTTTTCACGCTGTGAATTTTTTTTTCTGATTGCATTAATCAGTCCTAATGAACAGTGTTCAAGTCCCAGTTGCACTATAATATCGTTGTTTAAAAAACTCCAAAAAGGAATTTTCTTGAAAAAAAAATTTAAATTGAATTTTATTTGATAACTACACACAGATGGGTCATGGGTGTGAGACAGAAAAACACTCTCACTAAAATGAGAGTAATGAGGTAACAAATGCCAATATTATATGTAATCAAGAAACTGCAATGAAAATTGTTTGCTTCAAATTGGCCACCAGTTAATAAAATCCTAAAATCTGTTCCACAAACAAATTTCAAAAAAGTCCTCAAGTGCAGTCTGCATTCTGCAGCGAGGAGCGTTAAATAATTGTCGAAAGAGAAGCACAAGAAGAAGTGTATCGAAAATTATAAAAGCAAATAATAATCCAAAAGTTCAATCCAAATAAAATGAACATAATAATGCTCTTTATGCTTTATGTATACATACAAAAAATACATAATATATAATTTATAAAAGCCAAAATGTTTGCATAACAAAATGCTTAAAAAAAGATTTGAATAATAATAACGAAAAAGAATCTGCTTTGACACTTGGGATGAAAGGAACTCAACATTCACCGTATTTACATGTATGATGTCCGTCCACAGCATCTTTTTGTCCCCATTATAGAATTTATTATCGCACGCCATTGTGTCACTCTGCGATAGATGGGATTTTTATTTTCTCATTATATTATGGAAAATTTTCTTTCAACTTTTCCATATTTTGCACTCAATGTCTATTGCGTTTGACATTTTGTGTGCTTATTACGAGGAGTCAGTTTGAAATAATTGACGTGGATCCATTATTTTATGAGTAATTATGGGGCTTCATTTTTAAGAAAAAAAGTTAATCTTCCTGTTTTTAAAAGACCTTTTTTTAAATACCATTGTGTAATATTTTTAATGTAAAAGATTTTATTTCAAGAACGTCATCTTATTATTAAGAAGAAAAAACTTTTCCAATTCTGAAATTGGTAGGTTTGCTTTCATAATGTGCGCATATATTTTATCATTTCCATTTTCCATTTTCATTTTCATTTTCATTTTCCCTCTGAAAAAGGATCCCAATAAGCAAAACTTGGCGGAAACTGGAGTAAACATTATGTTCTTGTAGTAAAACTTGGCTTTTTAACAAAGCGGAAACTTGAGTTAGCATTATATTTTTTAAAACAAATTTGGCACAGGTTACGACAAGTTTTTATATTATTATTATTATACGACAAGTTTTTTAAAAAGTTTGCAGAATTATCAGATTTGAGAGGTTTTTTTATTGGAAATGAATTTTTTTATTGTTTCAATGAAATTTAAATTGAAAAATATAAGTTTGCTTACTCTTTGGACAAAATATTTTTTCATTATATTACAACTTGTCGTAACATGTCGCAACATCTAGTATTAGCCCAATGTGCTTAGTGGGATGTTTTGTGCGAGGACAATTGGAACAAAATATTGTCTCTTTTCATTCCTCTAAAATTGGTTCTATAGAGATGCTGCAGCAAAATAATAATCATAAAAAAGTTTCATCTTTCTCATAATGTATTTTTATCCATTCTTAGATTCGTTTTATTACCAACGTCATTGTTACATAATATACAATTTTGCTAAATAACAACGCCATTATGTATATACTTTAACAATTTTCTTATTACTTTAACTTTTCCTTTAAAAAATTTGAAGTATAGTAATAGTAATCGGTCAACAAATAGATATCGTTCGTTTCACTTTCAATTTATATTTAGAGCTCTAAAATGGGCAAATTTTTTTTTTTAACTTTTTCTTTTGCATTTTTGTATATTATAGGGGTCAGCAAAATAAAAAATTTTGAACTTTGTACCAGGACCGGAAATAATAATAATAATAATAATAATAAGGCCTATAGGCACCCTATTGGGGCCAGGCAAGTCCTCATATTTCAGAGAACTTTCTAGGTATTAGTGGACCTACAGCTTATAGTGGATTCCGAACCACCACAACTTAAATGGTTATGCTAATGAGTTACCAGCTACCTGAGCCCATCAAGTCATGTTCAGTTTTTATTGCAAGGAAACTGACGAACCCGCATATGCCACCACAATCATAGGTTATATAACTGTAGATGGTAGTAGGTGTATGCATATTTCACAGACTGACTGAACTGTGTTCTATTTATAGAAATATCGATAATGCAGATTTATTACAAATTGAAAATCAACAATCCAATTAAACAAAACACAGCAGTTTCCACCAGGAATCGAATCCAGAACCTAGTGGATGTGGGGCTAGCGTGCTAACCACTCAACCACCGGAAAACTTCAAGATTAATATGCGACTACCAAACGTCAAAATAAAAATTCGATAAAATCGGGGGAGTTGCTGACATCCATAGGAAGCTTTTATACACTAGGCGTTTTGGACAAAAAGGGTTTTCTGCGTACTTCATCCTGGCCATATAATAGAAGGAGAAAAGACATATCATGGTCTAACAATCTGCAAATTAGGTTGCTGCCTAAGCCTTAATTCCCATAAATACCACTAAAAACCATCGAAAGTACATCAACAAGTCAACATAACTTGTACAATCATGTTTCAGCTAATGCCAATAGATGGCCGACAATTTCATTCGCAGTCTGCGAGAGTATGCGGGCAGTTTGGAATTTTTTCCCTCTGAGATGTTGATTTGGCGGTTCCTGCTAATTTCGAGCAAACACTGCTTGGTTGAAAATTTAATTGACGCACAAAAACACCCTGAATCAACGTATGTGCAACCGTTGTTTTAGCGTATGTCTTGTTTTAGGGTGGGTCTTACTTGGTAAATTTGAGAAATTCAAACCTGACTAGTAATCAAAAGCTGATGCAGTACTATAGGTTTTGAGACACTCTCACTATATTTTCTTAGGTTTTGAGACACTCGATTTTTGCGTTAACTCCTGTTCTTCTGTCTGTTTAACTCTTTCAAAACACCTTTTTACAGAATGAAATGCACATAAAATTTAATAATGAGTCATCAAAGCTATTATTTCTAAAATTTCCTGATTATTGGTTGGTTTTACAGTTCTTCGGTAAATTCCCCTATAGCGGAATAAATGTAGTGGAGGGGCCTTTAAACCAATATCTCACAGAAATGTGTTTTAAGCACATTTCAGACATTCCCCTGAACACCGTTTGACCGTTTAAAAAAATGTCTGTTATGTATGTCTGAAACTATGCAACTATGTAGCTATGTAACGTGTGAGTCGCCTCGATACCTTGCGTAAATTTGAACTGAATTTGATGAATTTTTGCATTAATCCTTTTTTGTTGGACCAAATCGGTTCACAGTATGTCTGGAGGCTCCCATACAAATATACCAGATATTTAGCAATATTCTGTTGAATAAATGTCCGATGAAAATGAAAATTGAAATACAAGCTTGAGTTGAGTGTTCAATAATAGTAGTCGATATTTTTTAACCTAATTAAACAACTTAAATTTTTAAGAAAGTTTAAAGAGGAACGTTTTATTTTGTGAAATCTACAAAACAAAAGTTAAACGTTAAATGCAAAGCAGGTACAATAAAATTGCTCAATGAAAAATGAATTCTCGGAAAGAAGGCTCCACAGCATCCACCCATTCACCTCAACTCCTAATCTTCAAACATTATTTTTTCACATAAAAGAAAGGATGCACGTAAATTGTAACATTATTTCTTTCTTTAAAAAATGAAATAGTATATTTTGTTGAAAAGCAAAGAAGGATCAACAATGAACAGGATGCATCCACAGAAAATCAGCAGGTCATCATCCAAAGGCATTGAAAGAGTAATCAAAATCTTTATTTTGACACTGCATCAATTACCGTGTGAGGTGTGAGGTATTTGTTTGGGATTTTATTGGTTTTTCAATTTTTTAAGGGTTAATATTCTATAAAAGGATTATTTTCCGATTGAAACATTTTATTGCACAACAAAGGAAAGAAAAAAATATTTTCATGAAAAAGTTATTAAGTAACGACTTAAGCTATTTTTATATTGAATTATATATTTTCTTGAGAAAAGGTTTACTGATTTGTTTTGGGGGACAATGGAGAATAATTATATGTCTTATAAGCCACCCTTAGTGTGGTGCTACATATTTAATGACTAACCATCTGCTGATTTTTTCTCTCCTTTATAGTGAATTGATAAAAAAGCATTAGCATAATGTAATCCATTTACATACGATACGAAATACGACACAAAACATGAATGTTCTGATAAAAAAGCATGAGAACAAACAAGGTGTTAGATTAGAAAGAAATCTCCTGGTCATCCACCTATTGAAATGGACACCTTGGTACATAATCCCTAATTTCAATTCAAATATTCAATGGGGCTTCATTTCATCATTTCATTTCATTTCCATTTCATAATAAATAAAATACCCGCCGCAAATCCATTCAATCAAAAGCAAAATCACCTTTAAAAGAATATCTTTTTTATCATTTTCAGGGAGGAAAAAAAGGAAAATCATTGAAAATCTATTTATGAAATAAAAATTGGAATAAAGAAAAAAAATTAATAAAATGCTGAAAAAAATTTGGATGCAGAAGCCCCTCTTGTGTGAAGTGATTTATTTTGGGACAATTGTATATTTTTAACGGGGAAAATGTGGGGAATGAGAACCCAAAACGTGCAAATTGTGAAAAATATCAACTGGAATATTCAATCAGTCAATAGTTCCTACCGCTATAGTTGAAGAAATAATTCACATAATTTTCAGCATCTTTCTGTATCAGCTGGAGGCACCTTTGCGCCCCATCCAGCATCTTATTATGTAAGACGGACAATTCGAAATTTGTTTATGCTCAAAATATTCTCAGTAGACGGCAACAAAACAATAATCAAATCATACTAAACTATAAAACTGACCTTATATAACTCTTCAAACCAGAATAGATGAAGTCCCTCGTATTGCATTGTATTGTTTTACCATGTTTTTTGAAAAAATTATATAATTTTAAATAGTTAATTACCCATTTACAGCTTATTATTGAAAAAGTATTTTAAAATATTTTCCTCAAAATCTCAACTTTGCCATTGAATCACCTTAATGATAGTTTGACGAAAACGCAAGTGGTAAAGTAGGCCGCCACCAAAATTTGTGTTTTAGCCACAAAAGTTGATTTTTATGGGATTTGGGAAATGACGTTCCCAATGCGCGCTACCCGTACAAAGTCAAATTTTTATTTTCTAGCGTTTCTTTCGTCATATCTATAGATAGCAAAGAAAGGCTGATGTATCCTGTAAAAATAAATTTGGTGCCTCGGAAAAACCTCCTCCAAATGGTCTGAAACGCGAAAAAAATCCAAAAGCAAAAACGTGTCTGTGTGTGTGTCTGTCTGTCCTGTCGTTTGTCTGTTTATCTGTCTGATGTGTCCTCAATAACTCACGTAATTCTCAATCGATTTGGCTGAAATATTGTGTGGAGTCTTTTCTCAACAAAAGTAAGGACAAGTTCGTTAAAGGGTCTCGGGCCCCCATACAAACTCATCAGAATTTTCCAAAAAGTTTGAGTTCCAATAATGGGAATGAGCTTAAATTCTCTAGAATTCTTGAGTTCTAATGATCGCAATGAGCTTGAGCTTGGAACATAATCTTGTGGTAAGTATCCAAGAGCAGTTCCTAAAAAAATTTAATCCTAGGACATCAGGAGCTGATGCGGAATGAGCTCAAAAATGTTATACAAACTTTTGGTAAGCATCCAACAACAGTTTTAAATTAGTTTGACCCTAGGACATTGGGATCTGAGGGCTCCTAAATACCAGAAACTTCTAGAATTCTTGAGATCTAATGATCCAAATGAGCGCAAATTTGGAATATAAGCTTTTGGTAAGTATCCAAGAACAATTCCTGAATAACTATGACTATGAGATATCGGGATCTGAAGGCTTCTTTGTTCCGGCCACTGCCAGAGTTANAGTTCCTATGCAAAATTTGGGATAATATTATTTTCATTTGGTGCTTCTAATTAC
>JXPH01001414.1:0-12593 GCA_001014845.1 Mochlonyx cinctipes | reverse complement strand
TCCACTTTGTGGTTTCCTACGTTTTTTCCCAGAATTTATTGTAGGTATATAGCAATGAATTTTAAGAGATTGGTATTTTTGTTTGCTTTTCTATTTTAAAGCTTAATGAATAAATGAAAAATTGGGAAGAGAGAGAATTTAAATAATTAACTTTATATTTTCTGAAAGCATAAAAGCCTAAATTTTCCCAATTAAAGATGATTAAAAGTAATTAAAAAGTTTAGTAATTAGCATTTAATCTTTTGAATGCTGATGAAACGGACAATATGGAAAAGTATTTGTTGATGTGGAAATTGAACTGAATCAATCTTGTTGATAAACACTGCAGGAAAAGCTTTTTAGTGATAGTAGGAACCAAAAACAAGTCGGGCACGTCTTTCGTAAGGTTGGTTGGTCATCATTGTGTCATTAAACGTTTGAGGTCAGTAATATTGCATTGCCTCGGAGAATCGACATCCATCAGAGTAGTTACAGTTCAAAAGGAACAATAAACTGTTGACGAGATGATCTAAAATTTTATATGTGTATAAACAATATTTTCGATTGCTCATACTCACCAAAACATCATGCTAAATTTACATTAAAAGCAGGTCTGGGTCATGAGACCACCTTTCTTANCTCATACTCACCAAAACATCATGCTAAATTTACATTAAAAGCAGGTCTGGGTCATGAGACCACCTTTCTTAAGCCAACAGTATATTAGGCCAACAGTATATTAGGCCAACAGTAAATTAAGCCAAAAGTACATTAGGCTAAAAGTACTTCCGGCCAAAGTTAGACCAACACCGTAAAATAGGCCAACAGTTTCAGATACATAAAAGAAAATATTTGTAGCTGTTTTCTTTATAGTTATGTTATCATTTCGATCTTACTGCTTGCAGCTATAATATTAAGGCTCTCGTAATTGTGAGTGGCCAAAAATTGAAAGCGGTGGGCATAAAAGTAAAAGTGAGCAATTTGTTTTTGAGCGGCCGAAACTAGGAGATACAGAGTAGTGAAAAAATGAAATATGAGCGACACAAAATTAAAAATGAGCAGCCTGTGGTCAGGACATTGTTGCATTATGCTACAGAACACAGTGTTAGGCATAGCCTGGAGATTGCTTGGTTGATTATGTGGCAGAACCCACTTATTTTCGGCCACCCATCTTGTAAGTTATGGCTGCTCAAACTAAATATTCGGCAGCTCATCTCTTATTTTTACTCTCTCTATATTAACTTCGCATTTGCCATTTGCTTGCTTGCTTATGCCACGCAAAAAACCTGCGACGGCAAATTACCCCACTTCCTGTGATCGGAACGAGCTGAAATTTGGCAGATATGTTCGTTGTCAATAACACTGCAATTAAAAAAAATAAAAAATTTGAATTCCAAAGAGTGAACNTTACTCTCTCTATATTAACTTCGCATTTGCCATTTGCTTGCTTGCTTATGCCACGCAAAAAACCTGCGACGGCAAATTACCCCACTTCCTGTGATCGGAACGAGCTGAAATTTGGCAGATATGTTCGTTGTCAATAACACTGCAATTAAAAAAAATAAAAAATTTGAATTCCAAAGAGTGAACTATAGAGAGAGTTTTAAAACTGTGTTTTTATGGTTAAGTTATTTATAAATATTGCCTAAATGTCTATTGTACATTTGCTTAGTGTTGGCCTATTGTACGTGTGGCCTAATTTACGTTTGGCCTAATGGACGTTTGGCGTAATGTACGTTTGCCCTAATGTACTGTTGGCCTAATGTACTGTTGGTCTTATATACGTTTGGCCTAACATGCTGTAGGCCTTTCTTTTTATAAATTCACGAGCCGGACCTAATCCCAGTTTCAGCGAAAAGTTCTCGAACAATAATGTTATTGGTGCTACTTCAAATAACGTCAAAATAATTGTTGCAATTTTCATGATGAGCTGTCAAAAATTAGAATATTGTCTGAAGTTTTGATGGCGTCTCGTTTTTTTTTTAATTTTTGCCATAAAATCGCATCTGTTTACGATAATAAACGCGCGGAAGTGTCTAGATCGTGAGAATAAATGGCCGCATTGATTTTGACATCGATTTAGAACGGAATATTGGTAAATATAAGCTGAAATCGGCAGAATACTTTCCCACACAATTTGTTCTTGGGACTTTTCTCGAGATTGGAAGAGCTAAATCTTTCGAATATAATTGAATTCAAATTGAAATACACTTCNATTGGTAAATATAAGCTGAAATCGGCAGAATACTTTCCCACACAATTTGTTCTTGGGACTTTTCTCGAGATTGGAAGAGCTAAATCTTTCGAATATAATTGAATTCAAATTGAAATACACTTCCCATGTAAGTATAATCATGGAATTTCTTACTACCATCGATTTTGAATGGAATATTGGTAAATATACTGGAAAATCGGGGGAATATTATTTCCCATAAAATTTGTTGTTGTGACTTTTACGACATTGAGAGAGCTGAATCCTACAAATATAATTTAACTCGAGTGTGGGATTACACTCCCATGTAATATAATCTCGGCATTTTTTAATATTTTGAATAATTTTCACAATACATTTACAAAAAATCCACAGCTGATTTTTGTCAGCTCACCAAAAATACAAAAAACGCAAAAAATAAAAATAACACAAGCAACCCGGTTTTGCGGGTTGACGTCACCACACTTCGGCAAAATTCTTTTGAAAAGTGGGCGCCCGGTGTTAGTTGGTATTGGCAGGCCAAATGTAAAGGGTGTGTCCTATTCGATTGCTCAGTGTTAAAGTATGAAATGCCAGTTTGGAGTCCTTACTATGATGTGCACATAAGATTTGAGTGTGTTCAAAAGAAATTTCTGAATTTGCCGGATAAACTGGCCTGCAGGGAAAAGGTGGACAATACTTGCCCACCATTAAAAATCTCCTGGAATAGATTTTATATCACCAACAACATGTGAGATTGAGATTACATTGTTCAAAAACTGCTGTCAAGGTTTTCTTCTACTTTACCTGATTACGGCATTACCAGCTGAAGTTCTTTGCAAAACATACACGAGAATAATTCATGTTGGCTGTTTGTTCATAACACAAATATCTACAAGAAGTTGCAAAACTTTCTCAAAAGTTACTTGTTAGAAATTGAAAATGTTAAAAAGTATTTTGCAGAAGCCAAACAAAGAAAAAAAAATTCCACAAAAAATGTTAAACACCAGGCGTGTTGCATTTTATAGCTTTCAGCATTTTATTGTTCCAAAATCAACAAAAGAAAAACTTATATTCAAAATGCAATCATTCCTGACTGTAAAGTTGATTTTATCACAAAATATAGTATTATTGTGAACTGTGGAAAAGCATAAATTTTTATTCGAAAGCATAAATTCTACATTGTTACATTTATATTTTTTTTTCCAAAATGTATTGACAAAGTATTTCTTTTGATTGCTTTTGAATAAAGTTCATTTACCATTTTGTGTCTTTATCAAAAAGGAAAAAGAGAAAATGCAACAAATAACACCAAGTGATTTTTAATGTAGGTGAAAAACTGGTAGAAAATAATTAAAAATAGAAAATGAAAATCCGAAAGTTTTCCATAGTTTGTTGCATGTTTTCCATTTTTATTATAAAGAAACAGTCTTGGAAAAAACTCAAATTTTCCACGTTGGTAAACATTTTCAATACAAGCTACCAAGTTTTTCAAAGCAACATACAAAGTTTTTAGTATTTCAATTAGGATATGAAAATTAATAGCAAGTTTTGTTTTTTGGGGAACTTCCAAAACTATTTCTAGTAACTTGAAGTAAACTTTTTTAATTATCATTTTCTTCCTTGGAGGTTAATTGAAATCCCTTTTCTATATACATAAAAGTTAAAATAACTCGTGTTCAATTCATCCCAATTTCAATCTAAAATTGAAATTATATAAATACGGGTGAAAGCTCTTCAAAGAGACGCTCCATATTTAAAATCTTTAGTTGCTTATAAAGAGAGCTTTTTAAATAACAGTTGGCAGAACTCTCTCTCTATAACAAACAGTCAACTTTTTATGGTCCTTTGAAAATTTCTTATAGAGAGCTTTCATCCGTAATAATAATAAATTTATTCTTAATTTGGAAGATAGAATCTGATTTGAATTAAATTTATCGTTTCTTTCATGGTGAATTTTATTGAAGCGAAAAGAAAAATTATTTTTAAAAGCATCAATAAATTTTAATTAAATTATTGGATAGGTAAGTAAGTACCGACACAAGATTAAGAAAATCTGGAAAGGAGACCAAATTAAATTAAATTATATTTTATAGAAATATTTTTCTATTTGCAAAGAAAATATGGAGAAAGAAATGGACATTTATTGATTACTAGTATATTTCCCGTTAAAATTTGACGATTTTGCAATCTGGGGAAAATGAATTATTTTTAAATATAAGAGAGCCTGACATCTACCATAAGCAAAACAGAAAAGTCTTTGGCAAATTTTGAAAGAACGTAGAGAACCACAAATTTTCTGTTTTATTTATTTTATATTTTATAATAGAAACTTGATTTAGACTTGGACAAAGATCATGATCATATGTAGAAATTTTGAAGAGGATCGGAAAAGTATTTACAAAGATGTCTAAGAACGGCTGTTAATTGAAAGCACCAGGAACGGATAATATTATCCAGAATTTAGTATAGAAACTGCTTTTGAGCACTTGCCAAAATCTTTTATTCCAAATTTAATCATCTTCAGAATTCTGGAAGTTCCTGGTACCTGAGAGCCTGCAATTACCAATATTTCAGGCTCAAACTTTTTAAGAAACTGTCCTTGGCTACTTGCCAAAAGCTTATATTCCAAGTTTGAGCTCAGTCACATTACTAGAACGCAAGAATTCTGGAAGTTCCTGATACCTAGGAGTCTTTGAATCCCGATGTCCCATGGTCAAACTTTTTCAGGAACTGTTCTTGGATACTTACCGTAAGCTTATATTTCAAATTTGAATGCATTCAAATTACTACAACTCGAGAATTCTGGAAGTTCCTTGTACACAGAGCTCTTAGTTTTTGGATACTTACAACAAGATAATGTTTGAAATCTGAGCTCATTTGGATCACCAGATTCTCAAGATTTCTTAAAATTTCTGATCAATTTGTATGGGGCCCTCACAGCCCATGGCCTAATTTCGCCCATTAACGAGATCGTCCTTAGGTAGAGAAAAACCGTCGTAGAAAGTTTTAGCCGAATCGGTTGAGAACTAGCAAGACACATACGCAGACATATTTTATTTTTGTTTTTCTCACGTTTGAGACCATTTTTAGCAACTTTTACCGAGGAACTAAAATTTTTCAATTTTTCTGAATGCTTTGAATAAGCTTTTCTTTTTTATCTATAGACATTATGGGAGAAACAAAGAAAACCTAAAAACGAAATCAGTAATACACCGGCTAAAGTCCTCAGCATAAATTTTTAAGGCATAAGAATTCAAAATCTCTTTGTTCGGCTGAAAAATTCTTGTTACACCACATGTTCTTAACACCATGGCGGAAAATGCGATCAGAGTCTAATGTTTCACAAAATGGTAGGCAAAAAACATATTATATAGGCAAAAAACATATTACATATTAACAATTTAAGCTTTCTTTTCTTTCGCTCATCATATCTATAGATAGAAAAGAAAAGCTTATGCATTCAGTTATAATTCAAAAATTTTATTCCCACGGGAGAAGTTACTTCAACTCACGCTTTTCTCCCATGTAAGGGCGAGTACGTTATTTTTTTTTTTTTTTAATATTGAGTTGAAATGATCTGAATGAGCTCAAATTTGAAACGCGATCTTGTGATAAGTACTCAAGAACAGTTTCTAAAACGTTTTACCCTGAGACACATCTATGGGCTCTTCCATTGTGCCCGAAATAATTCTCGAGTTCTAGTCATCAGAGTGAGCTCAAATTTGGCTTATATGCTTTTGGTAGACTTTCTAGTATAACTGTTGAAATACTTTTCTGGCCCTCTTCAAAATTTGCACATATGATCTTTGTCCAAGTCCAAAACAAGTTCCTATTATAAAATATGCAATACAAAAAAAACTATACAGTCCACTTTGTGGCTGCCTACGTTTTTGGTTACCACTTTGTAGAGTCTTGGTTACTGATTGGACTACAACTTTTCTAATATATTAAGATATATGTTAGGGTTTTGGATAGTACTCTACAATTTGGCGTTGAAATTAGACGTTGATCTCTTTTGCCACATTTTTATTGTCGATGCCCTTAAGATAAAAAAAATCATGGGACAATGGGACATGAATTTTTCAGCCTGACCACGAAATTCTGAATTCTTATACCCGAAAAACTAAACGGTGAAAAGACAAAGTACCTCACTATAAACAGAAATAACGCCGGTGATTTTGAGATTGACGGTAAAATCATCGAATGCGTTGAGAACTTTACTTACTTTGGCAGCAAGATAACAACTAATGGTGGCACCGACTAAGATGTTCAAAGCCGCATCAACACTGTGAGAGGAAGATTTTATGCGTCAAACAACATTTGGCGCTCAAGCTTCATATCGAAGAAAACCAAGCTGCAATTATTCCGAAGCCTTGTATTATCCACACTGCTGTATACGTTCGAGACTTGGAAAATGACTGATTCAGTCACCAATACAATTCAGATATTTGTCAATCGATGTCTGCGTCAAATCCTTCGGATAAGATGGCGTCGAACGATTACTAACATAGAATTATAGCAGCATTGTGGTACGACTAGTGGGAGATATAAATCAGGCGACGCAAACTTGGTGGATTGGCCACGTGCTACAATGAGGTCCAATGGAACCCGGATCTATAGCAAAAGAAGTTTTGTAGTACTGTCCTTGGGATGGAACTCGTTCCAGAGGCATACCACGCCAAACTTGGCGCCGTTCCGTTAAGTCAGAGTTGGGTGTACGCAATGATGAATGGGGTGACATTATAGCAAATAGCAACCACTAGGAATCGAACAAGATGGAAATACTATTGACCGGCTGTGTCCCACAAGAGGCCATAGGCCTTAAGTAAGTAAGTAAGTATGCCCAAAAAAGCTTATGCTTAAAATTTCAGCCAGTGGATCGCCAATTCAGGCTCTTAAGGTTCAATTTTGTCAGATTATAAGACAATTTACACTGAGACCCAAACTGTCTCAACAGAAGCGCATTAAATAAGTGTGCATGGCGTCCACAGCCTCGCAATTGATGACATGAAAGGACACTACATGGGCTAACGATCTACCATCTGCTTTACTCCCACAAGCCTAAATTCCCCTCCATCTTCACGTCACTAACACTATAGGAAATGTAGTGTACACAATACAATAGAGGGCGTTGAATAAACGTGATGAACGTAGGGTCGTGAGGCATACGTAAAACACAAAGCGGTGATACCTGACAGCGATGAGTTGTTAGTTTGCCTTTTTTTACTCGCCAAACCACCAAACCGACAAAACGTGTGAGTTCAGAAAAGAGGCTTAGCAATAAAATGAAAGATGGAAGATGAGAATGATAAGGAGGAGCAACGAAAAGTAAGGAAGTCAGCTTGAAAGAGAGCCCAGTACAAAAAGCAGAAGTGGCTGAAATATTGGCTGAAATCAAAACGCAGCCGACGTCATTTTATACTGCACGAAAACGCCCGGATCTATAGCAAAAGAATCTTTTGAGTACTGTCCGTGGTCAGGAACTCATTCCGGAGACAGACCACGCCAAACTTGGCGCCGTTCCAAAAAGTCAGAGTTGGGTGAACGCTACGATGAATGGGGTGACGTAATAGAAACCGCTAGGGACTGAAGGAGATAAAATAGGACTATTGATTGGCCCCACCTGGGTACCATAGGCCCATAAGTAAGTAAATAAGAAAGCCTTTGCCCCAACTCAAGCTCTACTCCAACAAGCTAGGAGGTTATTGGGGAGATATTTCCGCGTGTTAATTCATTCCCTGGGTTTGTGGCCACCGCGATATAGTGAACAAACCAGGTCACATTTTAATTTTTTCCCTTACAGGTTCAACACACCCTCAGTCTCAAACTTCCAGCCGGCTACGGAGACGAAAACTGAAATTGAAACTGGAAATGTAATTCATGAGTTTGTGATAGACCAATAAAAGAAACAAATCATTGAAAATTGGATTTTATTTGTCCGACGCTTCGTCCTTGGAAAACCCGGTTCAACAAAATTTTGGATAGAGTATTGCTCCAAAACAATCACAATTTCAAAATACATTGTGGGCTCTAAATACTCTAAACAGGACTACTGGATTTGCAAACTGATTTGAAATTTGATTCAAATCCAGATCGTGTAAAATAAAAATCAGAACAATTAATTTTTAGTTTATTGAAATGAATTTGCATAATAAATCAATTTCAGTAAATAGTGGTGTTGAAAATTGAAATTGTTTTACATAATTCAGCATAGAAATGAAATGGGGTGGGATGGTGTGTAGTGCATACATAAAAGCAGCATAAAATGACTAGTCTGCAGCGAATACATGGTCGATGGTCGATGTTTGAGGTGTTGAATATGATGAAAATATGTTTTTAGATAGAATCCCTCGAGCATCATATTGTATCGTTCTATGTTTTTGAATGACCATAACACATAAAATTTTGTTGCTCTGCTCCCATAAAATATGTTTACGATAATGAAATTGAAAATTTTAGCAAATTATCAATTGAAATGGTACAAATTTTCCTCTTGACGAGAATGACGTTTCCGAATCCAATTTCCAAAAAATATGGGAATTATTAGTATATACGGGGCAAGAATATCAATTTTCATCATAATCAAAACACAATCAAGGATAATGATATGTGGAGTGCCACAACAATAGCAAAGTGTATGAATTTCAAACTAAATTATATGTTTCAAAATAATTGATGAACACAAAGCAGAGCAAAGCAAAGGTGTGAAGCTGTTGATTACATTTCTGGCAGGTCTCCAGATGCCTTTAGAGAGCATAGTTTATTTGATATTTGATATACACACTTTCGTCTGAATTAATTGGATAAATAATAGTGAAAAGGATTAGGTATATAATAATTAATTATATTTTATTCTTCCAAGAAGTAGGTTATGTTGTCGCCTATAGCTCTGTAATGGTACCACAATATGCTGCTCCACGCTATAATAAAATGCCACCTTAAATCCTGAACAAATAATAAATGTAAATATTTTCCTTCTTTCGCATTCTCATTTTCATTTTCATTTCCACTTTCGTATAATGAAATTGTGCGGAAAAACTTTTTCACAGCTAAGTTTTCTTTCACAAAACTTTTCTCCCCACACACATGTCGTATAAAAAATTTCTGCACGCCTCCAGCATGTTAACATAAAAAACTTTATCCCATGAATGTCCAATGTTTTGCTGCCTCTGACAACCTTATTAATTGATTAGTATTTGAAGAAGCTTCTCGGGTTCACATTTCGTATCCTAGAATTGAATTGAAAATTACACAAGAAGACTCAAATAATGTAATTATGATGTAATGAGACTTTACTTACATCACAATCAGGATGTTTGCTTGTGATATAAATATATGGGGGAAAGTCACGATTGTTTTTCGGTGACATCGTAAATTATTTTATGATTAATTACAAATGATGTTTTGTTGAATAGAATTTATGATGTCGTGGAGGGTAATGTATGTGCCATGTTAATTAAAACTATACGTCGTTTCTCGGAAGTGGAGAAAGATTTATTATTTTTTTAGCACTAGATTAACGTAGAATTACTGGAGACATTTTTATTATCTATCTATTAAATTAATTAATTGAAATGAAACTAGAATAAATTGTGTTTTTGCAACATCAATCGTTTCAATTTGAGGATAAATACATTATTAACTCCTCAATCTGGCTATCCAAAAGTAGTAGAGAGCAGACCCGGCACCGAGCTGAAAATCAATGGTGGTGCACCACCACTGAGTTTTTTAGCACCACGACCACCACTGGATTAATTTTAAGTCACCATTTTTTAATAAAAATCTGTAACAGAATAAATACCTGTATCAGTAGAGAAATTTGCATTAATTCTATAAAGCTTGAGATGTAAAAATTTAGATTTATACATATTTTCGGATATTAAGGTTTCAAATTCAATAAACTGTCAAATTGATGACTGCAC
Organism: Mochlonyx cinctipes; assembly: GCA_001014845.1. Lineage (NCBI taxonomy): Eukaryota > Metazoa > Arthropoda > Insecta > Diptera > Chaoboridae > Mochlonyx > Mochlonyx cinctipes. The sequence continues at coordinate 2,498 of JXPH01001414.1, read as the reverse complement.
AATGGTAAATTCTATAGCACCATACAGCATAAACGAATGAATACTAAGAAACATGGTTTTGGTATTGTATCGGTCGTTGTTTATCTCATGTGATTTGTGGAGGCATACCAACCTTAAAAAAATTACATGCAACAACGCATCTACAGCAAAACCAATGCATTGAAACAGTACAAGGTGGCGCGTATCTTCAATAAAATTACATGTAAACCAAGACATAAACTAAATAGGCAAATTCAGACACAAACCAAAATTCTTCACATTATAGCAATATACTCCAACATTACAAGCATTTTACACATCAACATGCTTTGGAAATGAACCACATCGAGCACAACAACATTGGTTCTTCAGTGCACTCAACTATACATCTGGACATCTTAGTATTCATTCGTCTATGAGCTTACTCTTTATTTGTCTATGCCATAGACGAATGAATGTAGTAGCTCTGAGTTCTCAGAGTAAGTTCCACAGTAAAACTAAGTACCTAAGTACCTACTTAGAGTTGAAATATTCCCTTGAAGAAATAAAATTAAGCAAAAACTGAGTCAACGTTCAAAAGCTATACGTAAACACTTTTTAGAAAAGCAAATATTATATAATATCATAAACATACATATAAATAATAATTTTAACTAATCAGATGGCTTGATCGGTAGAGCGTCTATCAACCACACGGTATGCGTATGGGTATAAATCCTACCCGTAACGATGAAACATTTTGTCTTCTTTGAAGATAAAGTAGATTACTTTGTATGCGCTGTTGTTCACAAATAATTGGGTAAATAAAGTAACTTACGGCATGTACCGTCAGAGTCATGCTATCAAAAATATTCTTGCTGAAAAACTTTAATATGGGATAAAAGGCGTTTAAATTGTGTTTATTTCGAAAAACTTAGTCAGTATTCAGCTTGATAGGCTCAGTGAACCAGTAACTTATTAGTATAATAACTATTAAAATTGGGATGCTTTGGAATCCGCTATAAACTGTAGGTCCACTAATACATAGAAAGTTTTCTGATACATAAGGACTAACTTGGTGCCTCTAGCAAACTATAGGCAGTATTTTTTATAGGCATCTCCATCATCTTTTCCGAGTGACCTAAAATTCATAATTGGGATGCCATTACAAGGTGCGTTTCAAAGTAAACAAGACTTTTTCAAAATGAGCAAAAAAAAATACTTTTTTGGCAAACTCAATTATTTTATTCAAAACAGTCTCCTAGCATGAACAGACCTTTCAGAGGCCCAAATGTTCAATGCGATAAATTGATGTTTGGAGATATTCCGGATATTATTCAATTCAATATCAATGAAGATTTTGGCGTATCTTTAATAAATTCACGCACAGTTTTGATTGGCTACCACGTTGGTCATCATTTACGTCTTCACGATCATCCTTAAAGCGCTTATACCACTCTTGAACTTTTCTCTTTAAAACTGACACAGACCTATCAACTGACATTCTCTATCCATTATGATGTAATGTCTGGAACACTAACACGTTCCCAAATGACTGGAAACAGGATTTGATAAAGAAGATCCCAAAAAAGGTAATATAAGTGACTATAACAATTGGTGAGGGATCATGCAGCAGTACGCTCACAATCATCATTGACNCACTAACACGTTCCCAAATGACTGGAAACAGGATTTGATAAAGAAGATCCCAAAAAAGGTAATATAAGTGACTATAACAATTGGTGAGGGATCATGCAGCAGTACGCTCACAATCATCATTGACGAGTGTATTGATTGGAACCGACCGCTGTACGTCATTTTCATCGACTTCCAGAAAGCCTTTGATCTGCCAAAGCAGGACGCAATTTGGAAAAGTTTAAGCGATAGAGGAGTTCCAGCAAAGATTATTGATCTGATCAAGGAATCTTACAACAACTTCATTTGCCGCGTCGTACATCAGAATAGGCTCACTGCCTCTGTTCCCGTGAAGAATGGTGTTCGACAAGGATGCTTGCTATCTCCTTTGTTGTTTCTGGTTGTGTTGGATGACCGCAAAGCATTTGATATGCAGAAAAGTGGCATAAAATAGATAAATATGGATGATCGTCTAGAAGACCAACCAAGTTTCAATTATTCCGAAGCCTTGTATTATCCACACTGCTGTACGCGTCCGAGACTTGGAAAGTGACTGATTCAGTCACCAATAAAATTCAGACATTTGTCAATCCATATTTGTGGCAAATCCTCCGGATAAGAGGCCTCGAGCGATTACTAACATAGAAATATGGCAGCAATGTGGTATGACTAGTATGGATATAGAAATCAGGCGACGGACGCAAACTTGGATGGATCGGCCACGTGCTTCGATGAGGTCCAACAGATCCCGGATCTATAGCAAAAGAAGCTTTGGAGNTATGGCAGCAATGTGGTATGACTAGTATGGATATAGAAATCAGGCGACGGACGCAAACTTGGATGGATCGGCCACGTGCTTCGATGAGGTCCAACAGATCCCGGATCTATAGCAAAAGAAGCTTTGG
>JXPH01001394.1:1130-15468 GCA_001014845.1 Mochlonyx cinctipes | reverse complement strand
TGGATATTCGACACGTTGATTCAGCGTGTGTAATACACGCCAGGATTTATTGCTCGAAAATGCGAGCTGACTTCTAATTGTTAGCATGAGATGCACGCTGAAACAGCGTGTTTTACACGCCAATATAGCGTGCATCTACAGTATGTTATTTGGATCTGCACAGTGGGTAAACGCTCGCTATATGGGCGTGCATCCATCCGCTGTATAGATCCGAAAAGCGTATGGTGGATGCTTGCCGGTTTTTGGATCTGCACGGTGTATCAACGCACGCCAGATCAGCGTGTTTTTTGAAATGTATTTTTATTTTTACATGGGTCTTTTTAGGTTGATATCTCTGTTTGTTTGTCTGGGTCAAATGTAGTAATCAATTTTTGACCAACTTCCACCGAGCCGATTTTCTTCAGACTTTGCACATTTGTTCATCTTCGATGACAATGTTTTTGGATCTGCACGGTGAATCAACGCACTTCAGATCAGCATGTTTTTTTAAAATTAATATTTATTTTTAAATAGATTTTTTAGGTTGTTATCTCTGTTTGTTTGTTTGTTTGTTTGTCTGGGTCAAATCTAATAATCAATTTTTGACCATTTTCCACCGAGCCAATTTTCTTCAAACTTTGCACACTTGTTCATCTTCGATGACAATTGCCCAAGTCAGTTCATGAGGACAATCTGGACTCCCATATACGTCTTTTTATGTCTTTTTAGCGGCATCTTGCGCATAAAAATCCAAAATAAATAAAATTTTGGTTACAGCCTGATATTTTGATTACGATTTTGGATCAAAACTGAAATTGTACGAATATGGCCATTTAAGTCTTCCAGAACGCTTTTATATTCTCTAGAGAACCCGATTGCGTAGAAAATTTCTAAAAATCTGAAAATTGGGTTACAGACTGGTACTTTGGCAAGGAACTTGGACCAAAACTGATACATATTGGACAAAAGTGGCCATTAAGGTCTTCCAGAGGGCNTTTATGGAGCACTTTGCATAGAAAATTTCTAAAAATCTGAAATTTGGGTTATGGTCTCGAATTGGGGTAAGGAACATAAACCAAAATTAAAAATGTACGAAAGTGGCCATTTACGTCTTCCGGAGAACTTTAAGGTTCTCTTGAGGGCCCTTTATGAGGCACTTTCTATAGAAAATTTCTAGAAATCTGAAATTTGAGTCACGGTTTGGTATTTTCGTAAAGAACTTGGACCAAAACTGAAATCGGGCAAAAGTGATCGTTTAGGCTCTCCAGAGAGCTTTTAGGTTCTCATGGGGCCTCAAAGATCTAAAATTTTGGCTACGAGTTGGCATTTTGGCTACGACGTTGGACCATGTCGACACGGAATCGACATCATATCGACACTAAAATCATGTCGATCCCAGTTGGCTATGACCTTGAACAATGTAGACACGGAATCGACTTCATATCGACACTAAAAAATCATGTCGATCCCATGCGACAATTATTCCGTCACAAAAATCCCATGATAAAAATAGATATTAAAATCCCCAAAGACTAAACAGTATAAAATAAAAATACTTTAAATATTATTTTGACTGCCCTGGTGGCTTGATATGTAGAGCGTCTGCTTATGAACCGCAAGGGTGTGGGTTCAAATCCAACCTGTGACGGTTGAATTAACTTTAATCCTTTTTTCATCGTTGTCGAGAAGGTAGATTGCATAACCATTAAAGTTTTAGTGAAATATGAAGACTCACCTGGTCCCAATAGGCCTTGTTATATTATATATTATTTACAAAAGCATATCTTTCATCATCGTATGGACACCCGTTGTTTTGGCGTGTGTATCTAGGCGGAACTAGCGTGTGTTCCTTGATATTGCTTAGTAAATGAGGTGGTGGGGGAAAACATGTCACACAAGCTTGTCGACAACATCTTGGCATGCCTAAATAGCTTTCCTAAATTCAAGCAAACACTACTTAATTGGAATAAGGTTTTTTTAAGCTTACGTGTATATTCTAAGCCAAATCGTTGTGTTTTTTCTTTGAAATAAAATCAATGTGTGACACGTTGACTTAACCGGCGTGTAGTTTTTTGGCGTGTATTTTATCTTGCTGCCGAGATAAGTAAATTTAATTTAACTTTCGACGATGTTACCATATATCTCAAAATTACCAGCCCTGTTTTTTTACAACGAGGTACTAGGACATAAAGCGCCATTTTGTAGAAACCGTACTGATACCAACCTTATATAATATACTCGAGGCTAAAGGCCTATTTGGCAAGTTTCTTTTCTTGTTCAAAGTTTACCGGTACATGTTCTACAATTGCGCCAATCATTATTATTACATTTTCATCACTTACAGGTCCGATGAAAGACAATGAGTACAAATACATCCAGAAACAAGGTCTCATCGTTGGTGTGGTTGTAGAGTTTCTCAGGTGATTTGTAAACGCATTCCAACATTCAAACTTAAAACCCAACAAGGTCAACAACACTACAACGCAATTTTAACAAAAATAATACATTGAAACAAGAACAGGTGGCGCGTATCTTTAATTCGCGATTACATGTATACCAAGACACAAGTTAAAAACAAAAAGGCACAAAGTAGGATACAAACCAGAACTCTACAACATTATACCAGATATTGCTGTTTAAATCTTCAACGAGGCACACAAACCCATGCTTCTGGATATCTTAGTATTTATTTGTCTATGGTCCGACGTGAACATTCACCAAGGCTCTGCCGTCTAAAGGTAGCCATGCACCAAAGACTGAGAAACTTGCTGCACACGCTAATTTCTATAGAGTTATTTTATCCCTAAATCAGATTCTGGTGTCCTACTTCCGTTTGGATTTTTTTTCGAACATTTTTTAAATATTTAAAACCTTTTTTTAATTTTCTCACGTCCCAATAAGACAAGAGGCAGCATCAATAACCAGAGAATGCGGTTTATGGACGAAAAATATCAGAAATAAAATTTGAAAACAAAACTCCAAAAGGGAGTATTGCATCAGAAACTGATTAAGGGACAAAATAACTAGTTTTTGGGTTGATAAAATGAGCGTGTAGCAGACTGATTCTGTGTATTAGGTGGCATAATAAAACGCTACGCAGTTTGAACGATGCTTGTGGCCAAGGAAACCTCAATATAAACTGAAATAAAACTCAAAAGAAGCCAAAATTTAACTGGAATCGCAGTTTACTTCAATCTCTGGTAATACTGCAGCATAAATTGAATAGAATTCAATATATCATTCATAAATGGGAGCATTGGCATCACAATAAGAAGCTTCAATAATTCCACTCGTATTTTTCCACTACAATTTCTCAAACACCATCCACTAATCCAATTTCATAATGGCTGTGTGCTAAAAGCATTAATGCATGTGAATTGAAAAATAAGAAAGGATATACTCCATCAAACACAATTTCCCTCCCATCCACACACCCCCGACAACAATGTAAGAATAGAAAATTCAACCCCATATCGTATGTTATGTATGTTGATGTTGAGGAGGTTGAATGTGGAAGATAATTTCTTTCTAAATGTTGTGTAAGACCTTCGTCTTAAGAAAGTCATATATCAACTTATTTGTTCCACATTAGACGCTATTCTGCCAACTCATCATATCGTAATATTCGGCCGGAAGCGATTGGAAATAGCAAACTTTTGCACACAACTTTGACTTTGATTTGCGGGTGTAAAAGTGGAAGATGATGAGGAAACAATTTGAGATGCATTTAATTATCTCACCAGATGGGTTCAACGACAATCCGTGGAGTACATCAGCATCAGCTTGTCATCTTGGGAATGAAAATGAAGAAGATTTGATGTATATATTTTATGTGTTTTAATCTTGTTTAAACACAATTCTCAAAATATCTTGGGTAAATTCTGAGGGGGTGCTGTTGGATGTTTGAAAATGAGGAGGAGGAGAAGGAGGTGTTTTTGTTTAAAGTCATATTTTAATTATAATAAAGATTCAAATGGATTTTAGCTTCAACTATAAAATAAACTTGAGGAGTGTAAAATTATTATTATAATACTCTATAATTACTATTATACCTATATTGAGAGAATAAATACGCTTAATTTCCTTTTCAAGGAGTTATAATGCTTAAAGTGCATTATCATAAATTTTATTTTTATTTCACAAGTTTTATGTTTATGCTGTTTTATATAAGAAGGTGAATAAATATAAATGAGAAATACAGCTTGATGGTGCTCCAGCATCGCAGCATCACGTTCCATATTTGGACGTGAAAATGCAATCGTTGAATAATGGCAGTTCAATGCACCATCGAGCAAATTGGACACAAAATAATAATGATTTCAATTATTTAAAAATGCACCAGCAAAGCCGAAACAATATATTAAAAATAGAAGACCACAAAATTAAACCCGCCATCATTTTTATTTTCAGACTGTTGCATAATGGGATTACACATCAATAATATTTCAATTTCACGATTCAAATATTTAATCGCTCTGCATCTGATAGTATAATGCAAAATTTTTGTTCATGTCATATCGAGAGATTTTGTGATATTTTAATACTTAATCTATGCATATTAAAAATTCAGTAGCCAATTTTGAGTATTCGCTGTTATGAACTTTATTGGAATTCGCTGTTGTAAATTTAATTAGATAAAAAATATACTGGAATGGCAATTGAACAGCGGTCGCCCAAATGGCTCTTACCAAAGACAATCGATATTAAAATATCCGGAAACAGGGATAATAGCATTCATTGACCGTTTTTGTATATGGGCTTTCAATATTACAAATGTTGTGGAGCAACTGTAATAGTTTTGGTCTGTGTCTTGGTTTACATGTAATCCCTATAATACACGACTAGGTGGCGTTCTAATATAACTTTTTTCTGTTTATGATAAAATGTTGGCATTCCTTCACACAATAATTGAGAAGCTTCCCGAACAATCCATGTTTCTAGATACTATCTAGCCCAAGGATCATCAATATTAAGATATCAGAAACAGAGATTGGTTGCGTATTTGCCAAGGCTTGTTAAAGTATATACATATTGTCAAATAAACAGTGACGATCGGGTGGTTGAGTTGTTAGCACGCTAGCCTCACATCCACTAGGTTCTGGNTTTTATTTTAATAAGAAAAGGCTTGTTAAAGTATATACATATTGTCAAATAAACAGTGACGATCGGGTGGTTGAGTTGTTAGCACGCTAGCCTCACATCCACTAGGTTCTGGGTTCGATTCCCGGTACAAACTGCTGTGTTCTATTAAATTAGATTGTTGATTTTCAGTTTGTGATAAATCTGAATTGTCAATATTTCTATAAATAGAACACAGTACAGTCAGTCTGCAATTTTATAACCTATGACTGTGGTGGTATATGTGTGTATGTCAGGTTAGTCAGTTTCCTTGCAATAAAAACTGAACCTGACTTGATGGGCTCAATGAGCTGGTAACTCATTAGCATAACCATTAAAGTTGTGGTGGTTTGGAATCCACTATAAGCTGTAGGTCCACTAATACCTAGAAAGTTCTCTGAAATATGAGGACTCACCTGGTCCCAATAGGGTACCTAATTTTGGCCAAGATTATGAACTGGTACTCATTTTATGCCTGCCACTTTTTAGCCCTATCAGACAAAGGATTCTGTAGGCTCCCATACAAAGTTGACATTTTTATCCCAAAAATGATGAAGTTTTATGATACAACGGAGTGAAGTCATCAACAATCAGTTCGTCTTCCCTTTTGGTGCCCCTTATTAGCCAGACGATAGGAGCTTTGGCATAGAAATAAAAAATTGTCCCCCTGAATAATACACCTGCTAAAAACATCTCAAACCAATCTAACGTAATTCCATAATACTAAGGCCTATAGTACCCTAGGGCCCCAACCGAGTTCTCTTATTTTTGAGAACTTTCTAGGTATTAGTGAACCTACAGCTTATAGTGGGTTCTGAACCACCGCAACTTTAATAGTTATGCTAGTTACCAGTTCATTGGGCCCATCAAGTTGTATTCACTTTTTGCTGCAAGAAAACTGATTAACCTCTTCGACATGAACGCTATTCGAATGTCTTCCATCTCATGCTTAAGGTTTTGCTGCAAGTATTATTTTGATAGCATGGCTCTGACGATACATGTCGGAATACACTTTGTTTACCCTAATATTCATTAATAACAGTGGAGGAGCCAGTAAATAACGTAAATCTTGCAGTACTCGACGAGTCGATTACTTTCTACATATCTGAGACATAAACCTTTTTAGAAATAAATTACAAAAAGTGAGGAAAAGAAACTTATTATGTTAATTTTTTATTTATATTTACGGAAAATTTTAGGCAAGCTTGGCTGTTGTAAGTTTAAATACAATCAGACCATACCCCTCCACAAATTACACCAAAGAAAAAGAAATATATTAGTTTAGTTTACTGATTTTTTCCTCAATTTATCTGAATTTTGCAGTTCATTTTGGCTAAAACCTATCGAAATTAACCTGCTCCAGTTAAAATGATAAATTTACTGGAAGAGTCCATTCATGTGACTGAATGTTTAAATATAAAATTTTAGCTTTTTATCACTATCATTCAATAGATGAAAAGGTTATGGATTCAGTAAAACAAAAAAAAAGTTCCTAAAAAGTTTGACCCTGGGACATTGGGATCTGGGGAATCCTAAGTACCAGAAACTTCCAAAATTCTTGAGTTCCCGTGGTCGGAATGGGCTCAAATTTGGAATATAAACTTTTGGTAAGTATCCAAGAACATTTCCTAAACAATTTTTATTCTGGGAAATTCGGATTTGAAGGCTTCTAGGTACCGTCCACTTCTAGAATTCTTAAGTTCTAGTGATCGGAATGAGCTGAAATTTGGAATATAAGCCTTTTGTAAGTATCCAAGAACAGTTCCTATGCCAAATTTGTTATATAATATCATCCATTCCTGGTGCTTCCACTTACAAGACTTTCTTGAATAACTCGGTAAATACTTTTCCGATCCTCTTCAAAATTTGCACATATCATCTTTGTTGAAGTCTAAATCCAGTTTCTAACACAAGGTATAGGATAAATATGATGAAAAGCTACATAATCCACTTTGTGGTTACCTAGGTTTTTTATCCTGTATTCTTACTTTTTTGAAATAGTTAATCGAAAAAATCAGTAAAAATTAAGTTAAATTACTCATTAATTGTACTAAAATATTTCGTAAATATAAATGAAAAATCAGTAATATTAAGTTACCAGCTATCGCCATCTTTTGGTGAATCCTTGAATCGTATTTATATCTTCAATATGCGTGGGCTTATGTGAAAATTCACTGATTCGCGTAATTTTTAAAAAATGAGGAACGTTATTACTGAAACATCCCGTAAGTTTTTTTCTACCAACTAAATCAGTAAACACACAACTAGGCATTTTTTTTAGAGTAAGGCGTGTAATATAGTCGACCTTGCTATAGTAGGTAATATTTAAGTATTTGTATCCTAAATGACGTAAAACCATTTTTCAAAATGTATTTAGTATTCAAATTTACCACATTTCCTTTGAATTAATGATTCATTTTGAAATTTATCCCCTAAACCTGAAAAATAGTTTTAATTCCGAGATAAAAATTTCAATTAAAATGAATCAGCATGCGTGACAAAAAAAATCTCGAAAAGAATTAGGAATTACATTACAATGACCATAATATAGAGTAATTAAAAAAGTTTTTGGGGGAATAAATAAATTTGAGTTTAGTGTACCTTGAAAGCCCTAGATTTTCCAAGAACAATAACGATAAATAATTTAACATTGAGTTTCTTGGATATTTGATTGCGTCATTAGATACACAATACTGTTGAGAATCTCAATGAAGATATCTTTGATCTTATGGCTTACCTAAAATTATATTTATTGTTTTCTCAATCTTATCAAATTCTTGGAAGTCATTCTTAGAAAAGCAATTTATAATAATGGTGAACTCCTTCCGCCCCTCCTATTATCATATTGTACACACTCGCAATCACATTTGCAATTGCTGTCGTTGAATAATGAAAAAAGTTTGTCAAAATCCTTTAGCATGAAATTAACTTCCATATCGCAACCCTTTCCGCACTTGTTATACAAAAAAACTGTCGCAACCCATTCAAACTGAATATTTTGAAATTAAATTACCGAAAATGACTGTTTCAAAAAAAAACATTTTTCCTTTACCCAACTCATAGCAAGGATACCAAATATTCATATGTAAAGTCTCGGTTAGGGTTGAACGAAACACCATAACAAAGAGTTGATTCATTTAATATTTATTTCTTGGCATGAAAAGAAAAAAACTCGCGTGCAAAATATACTTAACATACCCTTTATTATAATAAAAAAAAAGTTTTTTTCCGATTTACCATTTCCCACACCACTTTCTGCGACGAATAAAGTTTTTGCTAACTTTTACGTTGTCCAATTTTGTGTTTGACATTTTAAAAAATTGAATGCAGAGCTCACACCCCTCTTGTTAGTGCATTCCTTACGCAATGACTCATAATTAATTTTCGCAAATGTATGTGAGTACGAATTTTAGCTTTTATTTCTGACTCTCATCATATCTATAGATAGAAAAGGCAAGCTAAAATTTGAAAACATTTGGAACCGTGGGAACAGTAACTACTTACAAAGGTCTAGAACGCAAAAAATAAAATAAAAACTGTCTGTGTATGTGTCTGTCTGTCTGTCTCTCTGACTGCGTCGAGGTCTATGTCCTCAATAACTCCACTTCATAACGTCCTCAACTGATTTAGAAGAAATTTGGTGTGTTTGGGCTGTTATCGACAAAAAATTGGACATGTTTCTAAAAATGAGCCAGTTTGCACCACGAGATCTAGGGGCTCTAAACAAATTCATCAGATTTTCCAGAACATTTCTAATTATCAGAGTGAGCTCCAATTTGGAAAATAAGCTTTTGGTAAGTATCCAAGAACAGTTCCTATAAAAAATTGGTCGTAACACATCGGAATATAGGGACTCCCACGTACCAAGCATTTCCAGAATTCTCGATTTCTAGTGTTCAGAATGAATCTAAATTTGGAACATAAGGTTCTGGTACGAATCCTAGAATAGTTTTTACAAACTTTGTCTTGGTACTTTGGGATTTGACGGCTCCTATGTACAAAAACTTTCATAGCTCACAATTTCAAAAAATAAAATAAAATTAAATGAACTCAATTTCGGAATAAAATCTTCTGGTAGGTGCGATTAGAACAATTCTTATGAGAAATGGGTCTCAAAAGACATAATAAGCTTTTCAATAAAGACATAACAATTTTATATTCAAATAAAACTCAGAATAATTGAGATGTCGAGCTGAAATTTATTCCAGGTGCAGTACACTCACATGTTACATTTAAGAATAGAATTCAATCTCGTTCATATGAGCACCGTGATAACGTTTACAGCGATCGATTCTTCAGAGCCAATTTTCCTACACTCTTCCACACGTATCGGCCGAAACGTTGACAATTTCGCGTTCGATATTGTTTTTGAGCTTCTCTAATGTTGTTGGCTTGTTGGCATAAATCAACGAAATAACGTAGCCCGTAAAAAGGAATCCAACGGCGTTAAATCGCATGAGCGAGGTGGCTATTCAACCGGACCATTTCTCGAGATTACACGATTACTGAACTTCCTCTTTAATAGATCAATTGCTGGACCAGTTGTGTGGCATGTGGCACCATCTTGCTGGAACCACATATCATTGATGTAAAGTCCATCCAAATCTGGCCAAAAATAGTCTTCCAACATGGCACAATAGCTAACTCCATTGACCGTAACATGGTGATCTCTCTCATCGACGAAAAATACGGTCGAAACACACCCACGGCAAGGTTATTTGCTGTCCAATAAAGCATATTTTGCTTGTTGACAAAGCCATAAAGCCAAAAATGGCCTTCATCACTGAAGATGATTTTTCGATGAAATTCATGGTTTTCTTCAAATTTTTACAGTGTCCAATCGAATGAATTTCGGTGCGTCAAATTATCAAGAGGTGTCAGTTCTTGAAATAATTTGATCTTGTTAGGGTGTAGTCCAAGATCTTTACGAAAAATTTGCCACAAATTGGTGTGAAAGATTTCCAATTCCTGTGAAAGGCGTGGAATCGACTGATTTGGCTCATTTTGAATGGAAGCACTTACGGCTGTGATACTTTTGGTACTTCAACAAGTGCGTTATGTCACTGGATCAGGAACATTCAATAGGGAATATATTCACTCGAATTTATCTACCATAGCACGCACAGTATGTCTGATGGTGGGACGATTATCACGACCAAAAACTGGAGTAAGCACTTTTCAAGTTGCGACCTGACCACACAAATACCATCACAATCATAGCTTATATAATTGTAGATGGCAGTAGGTGTATGTATATTTTACAGACTTACTGTACTGTGTTCTATTGATAGGAATATCGACAATTCAGATTTATCACAAACTGAAAATCAACAATCTAATTTAATAGAACACACCCTGTCGTCATCTTCACCATGATAAAAATGTAACCCTTGACTGACGTTTTGGCATTGACAGATCATAAATCAAATTCGTATTAAAATACAAAATTGTTATGTCCCTATTGAAAAACCCTTTACATAATCAACTGCTTGACCATCTACTGTTTTTCACTGCCGGTTTTTTATGCGAAAGCTATGCTGGAGCTGGTATTTACTGTAGAGGTACTCATTCCTTTTAGTAAACACGCATTTGTCTTTCAGCCAGAAGTATTGACCATACTTGATTATGTGTACCAATGTTTCATGGTAGACTTAGTACTACGGGTCTATTCCCGTAAATTGGAACCTCCGTTAATACGAAATTCCTATAGAGTTTTCTCGTTAATTGGACGAAATTCCAATTAACGAGGAAAAATTAATTTCTCTGCTATCTTGATCAATGTAATTTCTTCTCTTTATCTGGAAGCCGGTCCCGAGCGACTTCCAATTAACGGGAACATACCTGTAACTATGCATTGTAAAATATTTCTAGAAAAACTCTCTAAAACTCTATTACCAAGTTAAAGTCTTGTGGCTGCCTGGGAACTCTAATATTGAAGATAATGAAAGATATGACACCCTGGCTAAGGTAGACTCTTCAACGTTACCAATTCCTGGAGCCAACCTTGGGGTTCTTTCCATAAAGTGGTTCCTCTCAAGAATTGAAGAACGGTCACTAGTCACTTGCAGAACATCAAAAATACTGGCAGTCACTACCAAGCTGGAGTACTAAGACCTAAAGCAAGTGCATGCAACCAAAATATCCTCACATAGGCATTCTTCGATACTTTAACAACTGTTTGTTTCTCATTTTACTAGCCATTTAATTTTATAATGAAAGAACGAGTCAATAATTAAAGTACTTCAATAGCATCAATTACAGGTTCCTATCTCTACACTGCATAAAATCTGCAATTTTGTCCGTCAAGATGATTATTTGGTCGTTCGTTATAAAAAGGCTTAACACAGAATGTCATCGTCATCATCGTGCTCGCTGGAATGACATTGAAATTACTTGCAATCACATTGCTGAAACATCAAATTTCATTCTGAATATTGTGTACAGAGGTAACATAATCAAAATGTACAAACGTGAAGCCCATTCCTATAAATAATGAAATAATAGTACATTCGTTTGATCCCACCACACAACCAACACATCACAAATTCCGTTAACCTCAATCCCATTAATATTGTTCTTAATGATTAATCATGCAGTTTAATTATCACATTTTGCAACAGAGCCGCGTCTGGGCAAGAATTTCCCATTTAAAACTTGATATTTTTGGCACATTATTGTATGGTAGTCCCTGGTCCTAGTACCACTTCACAATAATCAAATCGTGGAAACTATTGTTGTTATTAGTATTCTTATTTACTGCTATATTAAATAATTTCCCTGTGTAGTGTGTGTCTGCGGCTATACGTAAATAAAATGGTGGCTGTATGGTGTATTTGTTTTCAGTTGAAAAACAGCATCCAGAGAGTATAATCAGGTAAAATATGTAACAGCATCAGCATCAGCTACAAACCAACTGAAAACATATTTATGTATATTTTGTTTTGGTCTGCAACCATTTTGCATTCGTACATACCGAAAACCAACCATGTATGTAACATTCATTATGAAATATACATGGAATGGAATGGAGCTTTTTAGTTTATTTATGTAACTTTTCATAACTTTTTGGTGTTGTTCGTCAAAAGTCAGCTTATTTTTATTCTGTCTGGAAAAGAAATTATTTTCCCAAGGTGTGAAACCACAAAGGCAATTTTACTTTATCCAAACCCCAAAACGAGCGATCTACCCTTCTTGGAAAATGATTTCAAATATAATTTTGAATTAATTTTTTATTTCGAATTGAATTGTGAAATTAATTTATTGAAAATTAATTCCTTGGAATGCTTTTTCTTTCGAATCGAGAAGCGATCGTGAAAAGAAGTTTAGGTTTTGTGTTTATACCGAATCTTTAAACTTGGATTAATTTAATTGAATAAATTTATTTGTCTGTCTTAAAACTTTCTTCATCATGTTGCTTCTCTTTTTGCTTTGTTGGCTGCACTAATTTAAATTCAAACTTTATTATATAATTTGTATTTTTCATTCATTTTTGCATTTGGTCCAGAATTTTCTAGAAATCTTGAGTTCTAATGATCAGAATGAGCTCATATTTTGAAGATAATCTTGTATTAAGTACTCAAGAACAATTGCTAAAAACATTTGACCTGGGACATCGGGATCTGTGGACTCCTATGTAGCAGGATCTTCCCANTGAGTTCTAATGATCAGAATGAGCTCATATTTTGAAGATAATCTTGTATTAAGTACTCAAGAACAATTGCTAAAAACATTTGACCTGGGACATCGGGATCTGTGGACTCCTATGTAGCAGGATCTTCCCAAAATCTTGAGTTTTAATGATCGGAATTAGCTCAAGTTGGGTACATAATCTTGTGGTAAGTATCCAAGAACAGTTGCTAAAAAAATTTGACCCTGGAACTTTGGGATCAGTGGACTCCTAGGTACCAGGAACTTCCAGAAATCTTGAGTTGTATTGTAATGATCGGAATGAGCTCAAATTGGGAACATTATCTTGTGGTAAGTACCCAAGAATAGTTCTTTAAAAAGTTTGAACCTGGGACATCGGGATCCGTGGGCTCCTGGGCATCAGATACTTCCACAATTCTTGAGTTCTCGTGATCGTAATGAGCTCAAATTTGGAATAAAAGCTTTTGGTAAGTATCCAAGAACGGTTCTTAAAAAAATTGAGCTTAGAATATCGGTATCTGAAGGCTTCTAGCTACCAGCCACTGCCTGAATTCTCTAGTTGTAGTGATCGGACTTAAAGACTAAGTCCAATTCGTATAAAAAAATTTACAATAAATGGTTGTTGTGACTTCGACTTTGGGGGGACGATGAGTGACTGACAGACTGGGGGATGGCCCTAGTGATAGGCGGTAAAAATGGGCAAACACAGACAGGTGTTGGGTGGTGGTTGGTGGACACTAACAGTATACGAATGGTGGTGCAATCGGCGAATGGCAACGGCGATCGATGACAATGCAACTAATCAGCAGTGAGGCAGCGGCATATGCGGCGATGCAAGGGCAGTCGGCGGGTGGCATGGCACTCGGCTGAAAGGTTGGTTTATGGCAAGGGCCCAATGTTTACGTGTCTTAGGGAGGGGCAAGAAAGTGAGGCGAGTGAGGGACGAGGGAGAAGCTTTGCTTACCAGGCTGGCGGCTGACTTCCTGTCTGATGCGGATGCAGACTAGGGTGGAGGTGGTATGGAGGATTCAAAAACATACCCCTACAAAAAGTTGCCATTTGGTTCAAAACTCATCCTTGATTTTTACAGATTTTTGAATTAACCGTTATCATCACCGGCCATTTTAATTTTGTACTTTTCACCAAAAATAACGATCTTTTTAAGCTACACTAGCTGTTGTTCGTCCGATCATCTTGAAATGTTGTAAGAACCTGTAGACATTTTATTTAAGAACATTTTGAGCCCATGCAGACTCTTATGGGGCTGGGACCACTAGTTCTTGAGATATTTTAAATTGGCCGTTAGTCTCTCAGAATATTTTGTATGAAAACTCGGAAAATTCTAACATCAATTAGGACCAGAAAAATTGGTATTATAGGTTTTTTGGGGTGCTGAATTTAAATTTGACAGCATCGGACAAAAATGACTTGCAAAATCTGGTTATTTGGTTCCACAGGGACCGTTTTAAGGGCTTAGGGCCCGTAGAAGCAAAATATTTATTGTTATAGTCTTATGTTCAACAANCAACATATAATGAAAAACCAATGGAACTTTACTTTTTGGAAATCGGATGAAAATTGGTGGCAAATACTA
>JXPH01001383.1:0-13616 GCA_001014845.1 Mochlonyx cinctipes | reverse complement strand
TCATGCTGGATTATAAAATTTATTACGAACGCGTTGTAATTCACATAAAAACAGTAGCAAAATTAAAATCCATTATCATTTCTTTTCGTATCATTTTCAATAAAAATGTTAAAAATATAACTGTATAAATAAAATTGCAGATTTACAATAAAAAAATTGCAATTAATTGCATTTCATTTTCAGAGGAAATGCAATTTTAT
This sequence comes from Mochlonyx cinctipes, assembly GCA_001014845.1. Taxonomy (NCBI): domain Eukaryota; kingdom Metazoa; phylum Arthropoda; class Insecta; order Diptera; family Chaoboridae; genus Mochlonyx; species Mochlonyx cinctipes. The sequence continues at coordinate 13,416 of JXPH01001383.1, read as the reverse complement.
TTAATTTTTTCCACATTATTACAAAACAACTTTTGGCAAGTTTTTTTTGTGTTATTACCGCCGTAATTTATACTTTTTTTTTGGTTTCTGCTTCAATGTGATGCAATTATCTACTTTTAAAATTGAATGCTTGAGCGATGTTTCAGTGAAATGGTGATAAATATTTGACACTTTTTCTTCAAATAATCAAAAATTATTTTTATTATTTAAAAAAACGATGCATTACAAAAAAACAAAAAGATTAAAATTTTTCAAAAAATATTTCCCTAGGTATAAAAATGGTTAGCCACATTTTTGTGTGCTAATTTTATTGCTTTCTCGAGAAAAAACTTGGTGGCAAGACAACAAAAAAATTACAGAAAACAATATCCTGTTTGCCACATTTTACCACCCTTAAATGTGGCAAACGGTAGACAAACGTGATTGTTTTCAATTACACTTGGCCGAATGACACATGGCCGAATGTCACATGGCCGAAAGCCCTTTGGCAAAATGACATTTGGCCGAATCATAAAAAATATTTGGGACATTTGACCGAAATAGGAAAAAATATTATCTTGCGACATTTGGACGAAATAGAAAAAAATGCATACAAAAAATTCTTTGAAAAAGGGTGCATTATGTGGGATTTTTCAATTATCGGCAAAAATAACTTTCTTTAACTAAAATTAAAATTCATAATCAATTAAAGAAAAATAGGTGCATTGTGTGCCATAATGCTAATTCTACTGTATCACAATCACAAAAAAAATTGCATAAAGGGTGCATTATGTGGGGTTTTTTAATTATCGCAAAAAATAGCTTTCGTTAACTACAACTCATAACCAATTAAAGAAAAAAGGTTAATTTTACTATATCCTAATCACCAAGGCTAATAAACGGTGTATCGATTGTTGCAGCCCCTTCTCTTGTTCAGGTTTGATTTGAAGCTCAAATTCAGTGGGCTGAATAATATTGATAAAATTATTTAGCCCACTGAATTCAAGAGCTTCAATTCCAAACAAAGTGGGTGAACTAGAAATTGTGCTGCAACAATCGATGCACCTTTAAACAGCCATGCTAATCACTAAAAACATTCTCAGAAGAAAGGGTGCATTATGTGGGTTTTTTAATTATCGGCAAATAATAATTTTCTTCAACTAAAACTCATAATCAATTTAATTAAATTGTGTGCATTGTGTGCAATAATTTTAATTTTACTGTATCACAATCATTTAAAAAAAATTGATTAAAGGGTGCATTATGTGGGGTTTTTTATTCATCGCAAAAATAACTTTCGTTACCTAAAAAAGGCTGCACTGTGTACAATAATGTTAATTTTACTATATCCTTATCACCATGGCTGTTAAAAGTTGCGTAGATTGTTGCTCACAAATTCAGTGGGCTGAATAATATTGATAAATTATTTGTAGTTCACCAACCAAAGTTGGTGAACTACAAATTGTGCTGCAACAATCGATGCACCTTTTAACAGCCATGCTAATCACTAAAAGAATTCTCGAAAAAGGGTGCATTATGTGGGGTTTTTAATTATCAGCAAAAATAACTTTCTTTAACTAAAACTCATAACATAATCAATTGAAGAAAAATAGGGTTCATTGTGTGCAATGATATTAATTTTACTGTATGGTTATCACTTCTTCTTTGAAAAATTCTTCTTGAAATTCTTTGAAAAAGGGTGCATTATGTGGGGTTTTCTAATTAAAAATAAGTTATAAATTTTATATATTTTTATTTCGGCCAAATGTACTAAATATTTTTTTTATGATTCCGCCAAATGTACAAACTCGAAAAAAATCCGGCCTTATGGATTCGACATCTTTCGGTGCCTTCGGCATGTCCCAACACCGTTTTCAAGTACAAAATAGAATTTTTGTTATAGATATTCTGTAAAACATCATCAAATATTTTTTATATAATAGTTATTTGAAATTATTAAATTATGCAAAAGAAATTGAGTTTATTTTAAAATTTTAATAGGTTTTAAATTTGTTTCAAAATAAAATAAATAAATCAAAAAAGGTTAATGGATTTACTTAATTATTGTTTCTTAAAAGAGATAGAAAAAATAATGGAATTCTTAAACCCAGCTTTAGAAGGAAATAAATTTTCCAATCGATTTCCTACACGAAAAACCATTATCTTTATGGTATGTTCAATAAAAATGAAATGCCATATCCAATGCCAATCCATACCTCTCCGCACAATACCATCAGAGAGCCATAGCATCGCACATAAATATTTACAACTTTGGCTTATAACACATAAATTTCCCCATTAATCTGCTATAAAAAGGAAAAATTATTAGAATCAGCAATTACGACAAGCAGGCAATTAATTTAAGAATTAAATATATAATTAGAAGAAATACACTGAGCGTAGGTATATGCGAAAAAGAAAAGAATAAAAATAAAACTATTAGACGGTAGTAATGATGTTGTGTGGGTGTTAAGTTTTTTATGGATTTACAAACAATTCCACGAAAATATATTAAAAAAACTCTTACAAATACAATGGGAGCTTTTACAACTTCTTAGAATTCTATTTTGTCGAAAATAAAAATATAATTTTAAGGGGTACTTAATCATAAAGAGCGCAATCTGTATAATATAGCAATATCTATTAATTGTGTTTGAACATAATAGACTTTTAATTTAAGTACATTTCACGTGCACCTTTGCACTGGAACCTATAGGCACAGTACCTCCGAAATCTAGGTCTAGAATTTTAGTAACATGGTAAATGTCTATGCTTTTATACCTACCTATTTATTTGGTGTTTACTCGGCGTTTCTGCCTCCTATGGGATATTGAGAACAATTTAACCAGTAAATCGGTACAGGTTAGGTAAAATTCGCCTTAAATTTTTATGGAGTACGTATAAGTATTCAAGCAAATTAATTTCTTTACCTTAAAAGGTTAATTTTAACTAAGAATCGAAGTGAATTTATATTCATTTTTAGGGTCGATAGGGTTTATGAAAAAAATAATATCTCTTTCAAACACTTCTTCTTGGTTGAGAATTCCGGGCATGTTCCAATGATGGTGCAAATATTGATTACCGTCTAACTATTAAGCTTTTTACCCTATTTTTTAAATTTAAAAGTTGGTTCAAATAAAAAAAAATAGCAAGCTAAATTTCCAAAATTGTTTGAAAATTTGAAGACCTAGGATTCAGGGGACCCTAACCTCCTCTGCGTCTAAACTGACACCGTTCCAATATTTGTATGAGTTTTGTCTGATAATTGTGTTCTTACTCCAGCCACAGCAAAACACAAACTATGATTTTACACAAATTTCTTATTAAAAACGAAAGGGAAATTAGGTTTTCCAGCTATCTATCTATCTATCTCAATTATTACCCTGAAAAAGGCGTAATGGGTTACGTGGTACATTTCCGTGGTACTACCACTTGTTTGTACCACGCAATGTACCACAAGTCCAATAAAAATAATTGGGGTGGACCATTTTTGGCATTTCGAAAAAATGTCGAAATAATTTTCGATGAAAATAAATACCTATTTCGAAATAAATCTCGAAATAACTATTAAATTCACTACATAAAATATAATTACGGTCTATGTACTAATAAAAATAATGTTAAAATGCGATGTCTGCGGCTGAAATAAGGTAATGAAAGCTTTAAAATAAATGCGCTGCCCCAAAAATCTCTATTAAAGAAAATATTAAATCTTAACAAATTTTACTTTGTACCACAGAATGAGGTACACAGTGTACAATCCTGTACATCGTCCACTCTTTATTTCAGGGTAACCATTTGAAATGAGTAATAGCTGCACTGAAAAAGCAGTTCAAATTGAAGTGTTTCCTAATGAACTCATTATTTATATTTATTTTTTAATGGAAAATATTTCAATTTAAAATGTTTTTTAAATGGATATTAAATGTTTTTTAAATAGATTTTTGAAAAACAGTTAAACATTTAAAAAACATTTCNTTCAGATCCCGAATGCAAGTCGGATTAAAATCGACCGGAATAAAGCATGTTCTTATAATAATTTTTGATCGGGATGCTCTTATGAGAATGTCGGGTGCAAGCCTTTTGGATAGCCTCTATCTACGTCGGAATGTCGCTTTACTTTCATTGGCAAATGCATTTTTTTTCAATAGGTAGAAATCACACGGTTCTAAATCAAGCAAATACAATGAGTACGATAAATAATAATAATAATAATAATAATACGTACGATACTCTATCGATATTCTATCCAAATACGACAAATACGCTACACCAACGCTCCAACACTAAGATAACATACAGCAATAACCAGGGCCGTGCATAAGGTGGTTTCCCAAAAAGTTCAAAATCCGATCAAGTCATGCCACGCTTCACAACAAGTATATCGTTCACGTCTTGAGAGCTTTAAGCCCTGGAGTGAACNAAAAAATAAATGGGTTCATTTGAAAAACATTTGAATTTGAAATGTTTTTTTTCAGTGTGTAGTAAAACGCTTAAGTACGGAGTGCCAAAAAATATGAGACATGCTCATTGTTCAACAGGGTGGTCAAAAAAGGTCAGGGCCGTGCATAAGGTGGTTTCCCAAAAAGTTCAAAATCCGATCAAGTCATGCCACGCTTCACAACAAGTATATCGTTCACGTCTTGAGAGCTTTAAGCCCTGGAGTGAACAAATCGGGCAATATTTAAAGATTTTAGAAGGGGCCCTCACATTGGGACACCACCTTATGCACGGCCTTGAAAAAGATTGTTTTAGAATTTCAGAACACTTTTAGCAAAAAAATCGCAAAATAAGATTTTTCATATTTTTCTTATTTCTTTATTGAAAAAATAGAAGGACTTTCAGATTTCTTTTCAGATTTTTGGGGTCGCCTAACAAGACTTTCATATATTGAAAAATCGATTTTTATTTTCGACACTCCTAGACAATAATAATAATAATAATAATAGTACCATTTTGGGACCAGGTGAGTCCGCATATTTCAGAGAACTTTCTAGGTATTAGTGGACCTACAGCTTATAGTGGATTCCAAACCACCACAACTTAAATGGTTATGCTAATGAGTAACCAGTTCATTGAGCCCATCAAGTCGTGTTCAATTTTTATTGCGAGGAAACTGATTAACCTCAAATACACAACACATATACCACAAAATCATAGTTATATAATTGTAGATGGTAATGTATGCATATTTCGCAGACTGAATTTACTGTGTTCTATTTATAGAAATATCGATAATGCAGATTTATTACAAACTGAAAATCAACATTCTAATTCAATTGAACACAGAAGCATTTACCGGGAATCGAACCCGGAACCTAGTGTATGAGAGGCTAGTATACTAACCACTCAACCACCCGGTCGTACTCTTATTACTATTACTATTCCTATATACTATTTCTCCTATGTAATTATTCTAATTGCATTTATTTATGATGCTCGAACAGCCCAATTTGAAAAATTGTGATAATTTCATTTGTAAGTAGTGACAATTGAATTTTTTATAAGCACAGGCTAAAGTTCCGCTATGGTTTACCAAAAAAGTACTTGATTTTATATTTTTATATGATTTCAACAAAAATAAATTATAATTTCCGAAGAAAGTAATAGTTTTCGACTAACCGTTCTAAAAATATGAATTTTTGAAATTTTATCTTGGCCCGAATTTGAAACGGCCTAACATTTTCTAGATATGATAGAATATACTTTTTTTAATTTGTCTAAATTGAATGTAATTAGGAGCCCACTCTTAGTTTTGCAAAAAACATACTTTCTGAATTTTTATTCCAAAAATAGCTAATTTTTGTCATTTTCCCCAACTTTGACCGACTTGCAGGGGACTAAGAATTGAACTATCGAATTCAAAATAGTAGAGTATTATTTTTGGTCTAGAGATTTTCTTTCCGCACCTGAGCGTTATGAAATTAAAAAAAAACATTTTTTCAAACACCCCTAATGTACTTTTTTCTCGTCGGAGGGTCTGTCGCTCTTAGGGTGCACCTCTGACGCTTTGCTTCTCATTTTTAATTTTGGCTGCGCTATCTTTTGTGGTCAAAGGTTGAATAGGATAGGAGTTTTTTATACAAAGTGTCACTAAGACAAGTCTTATACGTATTCACAAGAGCATATTAAGTTAGTAACTGATTTTATTTTCACAATATCTCAGTTAATATAAAGTTAATATGCATGTTAAAAGTTATTATCAGATTATTGGCGTCGTAACTTTAGGATCCGAATGTTAAATTTTGATTTTGATGCATAGGAAGGAAAATAAAAAAAATTTAATAACTGATTAAGTCTTAATATGCTCTGGAGAATACAGCCCTTAAAGTTCTAGTCCACAATGCTAACCAGAAGTCCTCCAAGCCATACCAAAACTTCCGATTTTTCGAAATTTTTTGCACAAAGGCTCACTAAAAAGTGGCCTCTAGGGTGGCCTCAATTGGTTTAGTATAAGGCTGATATTTTATTTTCATGTCAATTGATACAGTCCCACAATGATAGTTCATAGCACCCGAAATTTTATGTGCGCGAATAAAGTGGAATAACATAAATCTAGTGGTACATAAGTGCACCAGCTGGGACGAAAGGGACAATAATGTAATGCAAAAAATAATAAGTCATAAAAAACGAGGTGTTAACATATCAGCGTTAAACATATTACATTTATGTTCTTAAATGCAAGTCACTGCCAAAGGCCATTTTTATTACTCTATTATTTTATCTAAATTTTCATATCGCAAAAACACGAAACTGCATTCGTCATTAAAAAATATATGAAAGAAATATGAGTAGAAACTGCAATTGCAGAGCAAACAACAAATCAAAACATGATTTTTTCGTACATTTTTTTTCATATGTATACACTATGAAAGCAGAGAGCAAAAGAGCTTGGCAATATAATAATGCAAATGTTAAATACAGTGCAAGTAAAGTAGAGACGGAGAGGAAAGATTGGTCATTGCACTTTTACATACATATATAAGGTACACATAAAACATCAAATTCGATCATTATTCGTAATGATTTACGAAATATAATTGAAGAATTTATGTGTGGCTTAAATTGAAAATGCATAAAGTTGAACGGACTAACTAAGAAGATACAAAATATATTATAAAAAAAAATTATAATAATGTCAACATAAGTAATAAAACCGGAAGAGGAACGGCTTTGTAATAATAAAATAAATGTATAAGAATATTATACATTATGACAAATGGGACATAGATGGTGCATTGTATAAAAACGATTTAAATCAATTGATCATGCGCGAAACCATATGAAATCCCATTAATCATCCAAAGAGGTCAGCACCTTTATTCAAATCGAGTTGAAATAATAATAAAAAAGTATAACGAAAATGGCCACCAGCGCTATAGCGGAACTTTTTTTATTGGCTTTTATGTGTGTTCGATAGAGGAGATTTTTTATTTTCTATTTTAATTAAAGAACTTAAAATATCGCTTTATTTCAATTTAATTTCAGTAGGAAAATTAGAAAATAAATAAAAGGTGCGTCACTTTATTTTTATTTTTAAATTAATGTGCCTCCAATTCAGCCTGCAATATTTTTAAACGGTTTGAAATGCAGAAATTACATAATCAAATTGAATAAATTGCAATTTTTTGATATTAAAAGAGTCATTAAATCCATTAAACGCCCGCGGACTTCTTGGATTTATTTTATTTCCATTTTATGCATCACTCCTCGCATATCTTATGGACAACGGTGTTGGGTGATTTGTTTTTAATATCACTTTAAAGATGGATTGAGGTAGAATTGAATGTTTTTTTGGTCAATCTCAACTCCACAGTATAACATTTTTTTTAATGGGGAGTAATGATGGGTTCAGAAGATGTTTTGGAGTTTTTAGGAGCAATCAAATGTTCATTAATAAATTATGCGAAAAAGCAAATTAGACTAAATCTGCTCTTAAGCATGTTTTTTCAATGTTATTCTATTATTTACCTTTAACAACAAGAAACTGCTCTCACTCCCAGCCCAGTGTGTAAAGAAGTCGATGTTGGGCAGTCAAAAAAAGTTATAAACTGGGCAACATGTTCCATGCAGTTGTTTGACAGATATTGATATCAATTTTCAACCAGTTGTTTCACTTGTCATGTAGATTGCCTATAATTTGGGCGCAAAAAGACGCCAAATATCTCGAATAGTTGCAAAAACTCATAATTATACGTTGAAACAGGTCAACATTTAAGAAAAAACTGCCCAACAACTGACCTCGAATGTCCTAACAGATTGATTAGGCAGTTAAGAGGTCAACAAACTTGATCAACTGGTCAACATTTTTGGCCAAAGTTATTCTGCATGGTGAAGAGTTGTTGGTCAGATGTTGACCTCAACTTTGTTCAGATATTGACGACTTTTGCATACTGAGTAGCACCTTAAATGCAGAAGATTCTTCCTTTGTTTACTTTGTTTGAGAAACTGAAACCCAGCATAGAATTACGACAAATTGTATGGATGGATAGAATCCGGAGGTGGGGGTGCAGTAGGAATTTGTACTGCTTCTTGCACGAAAGCCTCAAAACAGGCCCGTAGTGCTGAACTCCTGAACGATAAATTACGCTGCAAATCTTCTGAAATCTTCGCAATTCAGAATTGTTAGGAAATGTCTTCCCCTTGAAACCATGTGATAGCACTAGAATCTGGCTGAACTTAACAGTATAAACAATATAAGCATGGCGGGTTGTAAATGACTATATCCGTGGAACTGAAAATACTTTTAGCTTTTCCGTCTCCCATCACTCTTAGGAAAAAGTACTGAAGAATCTGTACTTTTAATGTATTTTGAATAAAAAGTGGAATTATGAGTTTATCTAGAAACAGCTCTTACTGATTTATACGTAAACCCGCGTGAACCCCATTTTGTAGACTAATAAATCAAGATTTGTGTCGGCATATTGACAATTTATCGACATGGAGTCGACATGATATCGACATGGAGTCAACATGATGTCGACATCGAGTTGACACCATGTCGATACTAAAAATAAACTACATTTTATGGATATAAATCAATAAACTCAGTTTATGGAAAAATCTATAATTCCGCTTTTTCTTAAAAATGCAGGTAAACTATTGATTAATCAGTACTTTCTCTTGATTCATTCCATTTCTTTTAAACAATGCGCATATTTTAAGATTTAAATCAGTACTTTTTTCTTAGCGTGATCATATCTAAAACTTTGGTCCTTCGGAAAAAGTTGCTTCAAATAGTCTGAAACACGAAAAAAATCTGTCTGTGTGTCTGTATGTTCCATGACGCGTAATTATCAAGTGATTTGGCTGAAAATGTGTGGCTAATGCGGGCCGTAGGGTTTGGGAGCTCCCATAAAAACTCACCAGAATTTTACAGAAATCTTGAGTTCGAACGATCAAAATGGGCTCAAATCGGAATATAATCTTGTACATAGTAAGTACCCAAAAAAACATCTCCTAAAAGAGTTTGAGCCTGTGGCATCGGGATCTGAGGCCCCCTTATACCGGGAACTTCTAGAATTTTCTAACTATAGTGATTTGACGAAGTTCAAATCTGGAATATAAGCCTTTGGTACGTGCCCATGAACGGTTCCTATTCTAATTTTGGGATAAAATCATGCGTTCTTGGTGCTCCCAACTACCAGATCTTTTTGGATGCAATATTTTTCCGTTATCGTACAAAATTTGCAAATATGATCTTTGTTCAAATCCAGTTCCTATCATAAAATATATAAAAAAAAGCTATTCCTAGGTATAATCCAATTTGTGGTATCCTACGATTTTTTGAAACAACATTTCTCTTTGAGCTTTGTCACAGTTATGACTACCTATAGATTAGAAGAAAACATGAAAATTATAATTCGAGAAAAAAATGTCCAATTGTAACCTAAGGAAAAGTAACAAAAATGCATATGTGTTCAAGTCGAGCTGAGTTGACTCTTTTCATTTAGAATCACCCACTCATTTTCAATGAGTATACAAAGTGTCATATTTATGTATATATTGTTTACACAGAATTACTTAATATAATGTCTTGTTATGAAATTGAATACTCTCGAAGTTTATTTACATTCGTTAGCTTTTCTTCTTTATTCACATATGAATGCAGAAGATGAAAAGTTTATTAAATTTTTAGTTCCTTGGAGAAAGAATGCTAGTAAAACATAACGCCAAAATCATATTGGTTATTTTTGTATTTTTCTGCACTCAACATTTTTTTCTCCTCATCAGATTTTGGAAACATATTTGAAGGCTGGAGGAGCAAAAACGTTCAAAACCTTCAAATATTTTTATGTTTTTTAAAATGACAAAAAATCTCGCAAAAAATGGATTAATGAGACCTTCCCATGTATAGCATCCCTAGCCCGAGGCAGTAAAAAAGATTGCTGAATCTGACAGCTAATCGACAAAATTTTGAAAGTTTTATAATTTAAAAACTTACGTCCATAAGCATCAACAGTTAAAAACTCGGTTAAATGTAAAAATTACTTTTGTCACCTGATATTAATGCGTAGAAAATGAGACAAAACATAGTTAACAATTTAACCGCGATTAAAACTGTTGGTAATTACATACGTTAGAATTGAAAAAATACAATTGGAGTTTTTAAATTATTCTCTAATTTTGGTATTTCTTATTCAAAACGTTTTACCTGCCTATTACGCCATATTGGCTAAATCGTAAAAACTTTAAATTGGAGTCATTCAAATAAAATATGAATAGTTAAAAAAGCCATATTCCACCTTATGGTTTACTACAAACGGAATGTAAAAATTCTGAATCCATTTAAAAAATAATATGAGGAAAAGAATCATAAAATCAGCAGAAATTCAATCACGATAAGTCTGTTCGCAACAAAATTAATATTTAGTTTGTTGACCCTTTGTGTCCCATTTTATTTAAAGCGAAAAGATTGAAATATATTGTACGCGGTTCTGCAGAGGGCTCGGCAAAGGGGAAAGCAGGATTCTTTACTCCCATTCGAGAAATGAGATTTGTAAAACCATCGAATCGGTCGTATTTAAATAATTTCCCAAGAAATTTCCCTTTTTCCAACCATTTCTAACAAATTCGAATAATTTCCCAGGACGCTTTCTTTTTTTCTAATATATTCTTTCGAACGGTTGCATGCCATGGTCAGGTAGATTTAAATAATTCCCCAAGAAATTCCCCTTATTTCTAACCATTTCTAACAAATTTGAATAAATTCCTAAGAGGTTTCCCTTTTTTCAGATGGGTTTCGACCGACCGCCTTTTCGAACAAACGGTCTTCGACGGAATAGCCGAACAACTTTTGACCAAACGACTTTCGACCAAACGACTTTCAACCGAACGGGGGTAAATCGTGAAATGGACGATGTTTTAACCAATTAGTTACTTTAACGTTTTTAAAGGAAAAGTTAAAGTAAAAAATTACCTATTAAAACCTACAAGTAAATTTAAAAATATCTTTTCTGAGATCCTGGATCATCACAGAAATGATTCCCAAACGATAGTTCAATATCCGCTGAACTAAATCGGTTGCGCAATTTATTTAAAGGGTAAAAATAGCAAATCAGCACATAAAAACACGTTTGAAGCACAAGAACCATTATAAATTGCATTATCGACTATTAGAAATAAAGCTGTTTATTCAAATAAATATAAATAACAATAATTTAATACATTTGCACATCAGAATTCAACAGACTCAACTCAACTAACCTAAGCTCAGCTGAATATATTATTTTTGCATCGTGTGGGATGAAATGCGTAATTGATGTCATGATTGTTTAGGTTTTAATTTTTGATGACATTTTATATTTTAATCAATATTAATTGGAATGTGAAAATACAATATTATTGATGCTAGTTCTGATTCTGAGCTCTTTTTGAAATGATTTAATTTTTCGAAGAATATTTCTGTCATATTATTATGGAAGAACTTTTCATGGTCTTTGAGTATTTTGGATGCATTCAAATATGTTCCGGATATTATCTCCAAAAAAATAAAATCGCAAAACAACGATTACGGTCACAGAAAATACGGAGTAGAATTTAGGGAAATTTAGGGTAAATTTAATTGTCAAAAATATACCTTACCGGAAAATAAAAATAAATAATAAAACATTCTCATTGCTAAGACGTGTCTTCTCATATCCTTTTTAGCTTTTCTTTCTTTCTTCCGTCATATCTACTGCCGTTCTACGCATAACTGACCTATGTTACTTTTTGACGATTTTCACTTTTCGTCACCAAACAGTCTATTTTCACGTATATTTTCAAAAAACACAATCAAAAACTATAGTTTGTTCGAAAACTCCTTATAACAAATACCAAGTCTGCTTGCTATATCATAAAAAAGTATTCAATACATTATTATTACGAAGCGTTGAGTTCAGAAATATATCACGCTAGATGTTGAAGGTTAAAAAAGATGGTGGGGAGAACTATAAAAGTTTCATTTTAAATTGCTTGGCCGAAATGATGACATTTCTAAATATGTCAAAATCAGTCGAAATGATGGGAATGCTTGGCTGAAATGTGCTTGCTTGAAATAAGCTTGGCTTGCTGCTTCCCCAAAAAATACTTCAAATTTAAGGCTTTACATCGAGACTTTTTTAAAGGGTTGTTTAAGCTAGGATCCCATTGATTATATATGGAACATTAAATTTTTCGTGACAGGGATCCTAGCCTAGAACTGTTTTAAGTGTCTTGATGTAGGGGATGGAAAGTCGTGAATATTTTAATAAAACGCCAATTTTTTATCGTTTTAAAGACAAAAGTCTTATCGTTTTTGCCGTTACGATTAGTCTCGACTAATATCTTGGTACGCACAAGTTAAACGAGTTGACGGCAGCTATGACTTTTCAAGCCATTCTAACTTGCGAGAGACGTGAGAGTGCTAATCGATTATACGGAGTTTTACACGTGATTGTCGCGGATCCTCGTGGTTTTTCATTATGGCTTAACACAGGTTTTCTCACGCTTTTCTAAATGTTATAAAATAACGAAAATATTTATAAATGTGAAAGCCATATGGCAAAAGACATAACATCTAAGACAGTCGTCAAAAATTAAAATTGTATGAAGTTCTAACGTGTTTCTCATGTATTCTCACATCTTTCTCACGTTTTTAGTATAGGTATACTATAGAATGTTATGAAAAGAGGGATTACTACGTCTGCTTGAAGCTCGAGCTTCCGGTCCGAATATGTTTGCCCGAAGCTCGTTTCCCCGAATGGTACGTTTGCACGAAGATCGTTTCCCGAAGTTCGTTGCCCGAACCTACGATTCGAAGCTCGTTTGAGTGTATACCTACAGTGTTTTACTTCAGAAATTCAACTAACTAACTCATGTATTTGTTGTTAATTCTATACAGTGTATGCCTTAAGAAATAGAAAAACTCGCCTTTTACCTTAGAATATAATTGAGTAGAACACTAGCAATTGACAG
>JXPH01001377.1:0-13381 GCA_001014845.1 Mochlonyx cinctipes | reverse complement strand
AATCGAACCCAGAACCTACTGGATGTGGGGCTAGCGTGCTAACCACTCAACCACCCGGTCGTTAAAAAAGATTTTAAAAGAAACTAATTTAACAGAAACAGGATCTTGTTTCGAAGAACTTAGTTTTTAATTGGACCAAACAAAAAATTCTTTTTCGCTTCAAATAACTTCATTTTTAGGCTGCTTTTCATCTGCTTTCTTGTGACAAAGATTCTCAATATCGTGCATTAATAGATCAAATTGGTCCCCAAGAAGTCTGGTGACTTCCGTACAAACCAGAGGGCCCATTAGGTGAAATTTGTTGGAAAAAAAAATCATAAAAATCTGAAATTCGGGAACCTTGGCCAAAACTGAAATTGAACTAAAGTGGCCAATAAGGTCCTATAAAGAGAACCCCTGAGTGAGAACTCCCAAAAATCATCACCAAATTCGGTACTGTTATTGAAAAATAGCAAACAAAATTCATAAACAAATTCTTTAAGGTTAGTCAGGCACAGAAATTTAATCCTTTTACTATCTCTGTGATCGTAACTCTTAAAACTTTTTTCATATTCTCGTGAAATATTTCACGTCTGCGTCCATGTGCAAGACACTTTTGTCTAAGGACGCATGCGACCATGTTTTAGATGCACCTAGTTGCATATATTTTTGCGTCTAATCTCTGCCTAGTTTAGGCTTTTGGGACAAGAAAATGTCTTGACGACAGCTACTACTTTTTTTAAATAGTCACTGTCCAATCACTTCGTGGACGCAGGTGACAACTGTAGTTTCTCAGTTGTCACCTGAGAATAAAATGTCATCGGTCAATTTAGTCTTGTGAAAGTTTGTGTCCAGACTCAAGAGCGTACATGAGAATTTATCATGCACCAGTACATCCCTTGGTACTAGTCGCAAGGGTCTACTCGCAAACTAAGTCAAAAATGTTAATATTGCGGACTCAAAAAGACAGAAGAATTTTCTATAAATTTTAGTCGCACTGTGGACGCCTGCGTCCGCCCTTAATATTTGAAAAGGACTTAGAAGAATTTTTCGAGGTGTTCGACTTGTTCGTGGATGCATTCGACTTGTCTGAGTCTAGTTTACAATTATGACTTTGTTGTCGTGGACGCCAGTGCTGGGATGGAATATACGGTGAATATGCAAGAGATATGTGCATGCACTGGATGGGGCTTGCTCTTTGGAAGGTGGTTGTTTGATCCCAGAAGTCTGTGAAAAAAAGTCTGTAAAAAGACTGCAAAAAGATACACGAACATCCTAGAAATCCACGTACAAATATCCAAATTTATGAGTCCAGATTGCGTCAAGACGCCTAGCTGAAAACCCTAAATATTTGCGCTCAGTCTTGGGGGTCTTGAAAATGTAAAACACTTGCGTTTAGTAGAAAGATTGTGGCTCGAGACAACTGAGAATTTGAGAATCCTATTCTCAGGTGTCTCATATAGACATCAGCGTCTATTGCGTGGATGAGCGTTTTGGGCACATTACTAGACGAGTGTCCATGTGGCACCCTAACGTAGAGATCACGTTGTAAAGACGTAAATTAGGCTCACTGTTTGACGGGATTCCCTATAAATTTCATCTACTCTCATTACAAAGCTTCAACGATACCTACGAAATAAAAGGAAATTCTTTGTCTTCTTCTCCTTCCGGTGAAAATCTGGGCTGTTTGATGAAAATTTAATTTAAAGCAAGATAAATACATTTTAAATTCGACTTTCCAACAATCATACCCATTAGGATGATTTATCATCAAAACTCATGAAAAAATTATAGGATATTCGCCCCCTCCTCACCTCATCCCCATCTTATTTTTTTTCCTGTCACGCTCCAATACCTGACTCTTGTTCCCTTCATGATAAATTATAACAAAAGCTTGTCTTCCAAAATAATTACATCGTCTAAGTACTGAATAATAATCAATTGATTAATTAAATACATATTGTAAAATTTATCTACATCTTTGGATTATTTTTAATAATAATTCTTCATCCTATATTTATAAAAATTGCTGCGCTTATAGTCCTAAAATATATATATTTATGTATATATTACTCTTCTCTTCTGATATGTATATGTATATTTCTCTTTTTTCCATTTTATAATCCTAAATATTTCACATTTTTAATTTAGTGTGTATAATTGATATGTTTATGTTTCAAATTTATTCGTTTATTTTAATTCAGTTGATTTTTTTCTTCTTGATATGTACTCGTACCTATGATAAATATTATATTTCTATAATTTTAAATTATAGAAACCGATTGAATACTATTTTTTATATTATTCTTCCTTTTATGCAATTAATTTTAAAGAAGAACTAACAAATTAACACCTTTTATAACTTTTTTTCATGGGCTACTCTCAAATTGCAGTGTGGTTTCAGTATTTATTAAAACGACGTCTGACCCTGCACTTGTCCAACAATTGGTACAACATTACCTTGAGCAGCTCCACCTCCACCCCCAGATTGCATTAGTCTTTGTGCTTCAGCTACAGGTAAATCATCGTCTGGCTCCATCGCTGGATTTATCCTTCCGTTCATTTCATCTTTCCCGACCATTGTTGCTGCGCCATACATCCTTCCCATTGCACCAGCCATCACGGACATCTAATAAGAGCGAAAATTACAATTTGGAAAATTAAATTGAAATAAAGATTGTTTTACCTGCTCCCCAGATTCTGAAGGCTCTCCAACTCGCACAACATCTTCCGGAATATTCACAACGCAACGGAAGACATCGTATGCTGGTGCTAATCTTCCTGTTTCAAATATCCATCTGGAAAAAAGTTGTATACATTAGTTTGGATTGGAAAATTTACATTTAACTCTTCGTGGATCTTTATGAATCACAAAAAGATAGAAAATCAAAGTTTTCCATGAAGGAAAGAAAGTTAGCTTGAAGATCAACGTTGAAAAGACAAAGTACTGGAGATTTTGAGATTGATGGTAAAATCGTTGAATGCGTCGAGAAATTTACTTACCACGGCAGCAAGATTAGAACTAATGTGGTACCGATGAAAACTTTCAAAGCCGCATCAACCCTACAAGAGGAAGATTTTATGTGCAAAATAAAATCTGGCGCTCAGGCTTTATATCAAAAAACACCAAGTCTTGTAATATCCACACTGCTGTGACTGAATTAGGCACCAATAAAATTCAGATATTGGACCTAATGGAGCCCGAAGCAGTAACTAAAGAAAATTTGAAGTACAGCCTTGGGGAAGGAACCAGATCCAGAGGCAAACCACGCCAAACTTGGCACCATTCAATGAATGGGGTGGCGTAATAGTAACCACGAGGGACCGAATGAGATGGAATAAACCGCAAGTATAGGGCAAGAATCAACGCGGAAGACTTCGTAGAAGCGTTTATCTCGGATAAAAATAGTGACCGGAAAGTGCGATTTCGAAGGATTTTCTATTACAATCCGTGACGGCCGCCAGGTGCACTTGAGCTATCTGTCTACAAATATCCGAGATCATGAATATATAACCTCAGAGAACCGTCCGTAAACAAACGGTTTCTCATCATATGCGCCACCACAATATTTCGAGTATAAAAATTCACCGAAAAAATATAAAAACGCCGGCGGAAAATAACCATCGTTGGAAAATTATAAACAGCGTTGGGACTATTAGAATTAGTATCGAGAAAGTAGACACAACCTTATTTCAATAGAGCATAAATTCCTGTTTCATCGCCTTCGGCACAAAGCTCGCCAACGTTAGGGCTAGAGTAGGATTAAAATAAAAGCTAGGATAAGTACGGATCCGACTGTAATGATCAATGATGAATTAAATTAAACCTACATTAAAATTTCTTATAAACTAAAATAATATTGCACACTCTCACATTCATTCATAACCTATAAATAAATATATTTAAAACCTAAATTTAATTATATACTAAATTCTATTTATCTAAAACAGCTGATTAAAACAAGTGTGCAGTTTCAAGTTCAAGAGCACACATTTACAATTTAAACAATAAACAAACAATTGTCCACACGAAATAAAAGCACTGTAAATAAGTCAGTTGCGCAAGAGCCGTCCTCAAACGAGAGCTCGTGCACAACGAAGCAAGGGAAGAAACGAAAATAAATAAATGCTGTCATTATAAGGACAAATTGTCCGTCAGAAATATTATATATTGTGTGGTGTTTTGTTCTTTTATAGCTTCGTGAGGTCTGGTGAGGATTGAGGTGCGATCTCCTTCCTAATCCTTTCAATCCCCTTCGAATATTGCAGACATATCCCCGTGAACTCGCCCTGAACGAGTCTCATAGTCGGGCATAATCAAACTGCAGTCGACACAGACTTGGCCTAGGCTAAGACTGGCGCAAAGTGTCGATCTGTTCCAATTGTCGTAATTCCTAGTTTTTTCTTATCCCATTTCAAACCCATCTAATCTATCCACCTTTATCCCTATTCTAATCTTTCCTTTATTTAACCTTATTTTTCCCTGTTAGTGTAGTAGTGTCCGTAACAGACCCTTTGTTCTCTTTAAAATTACAAGGGCCTGTTAATAAGGGCCCTTAAATAAGTAAGTAAGCAAGAACTGTATATAAAAATCCAGAATAGCACTGCGTGGGGGCGCCCACTAAATGCATCTTAGATACGCAAAAACGTGTAAAGAATGTTAAAAAGGTTTGCCATAAACGTCAAAATGAGCTACAAATTACAAATGTACAGCAATTTTGTAGGCGGAAACAAGAATATTGGGGTTTAAATCGATAGAAAGAACTGAGGGCAACATTTATTAAGATACCTCAAAATCCGGCGAGATCGACCCTCAGAATGAGATCAAGAATTAAAATATTTGATCCCTCGAAATCCGACGAACACTTTTAAGGTTTTTTTTAGGTAGCTGAAATTTCGGTAAAATCTAACTACTTTATTTAGGGTTCAAGTGAACACGCTTTTAGAGTTCCGTGAACCCTTAAAAAGATCAAATGATTTTTTTGGGCTCAACGGGGGTTCCACAGCTGAACTTTTTCTAGGGTTCAACGCACCTTTTTTAAGAATTCCCCTGATGTTAAGTGTAGGTACCACTCTGTGGTTGGTCAAATTACGTTTGAGTTCACTATCAACCCTTGATGTTGACTGACGCTACTTCAGACATGCCCGAAGTCATAGGAGTGAGTGTAAAATTTGCTTTTTCAACTTATCCTTAGCCCATATCGGCTCGGGCATGTCTAAAGTAGGGTCATTCGACATCTGAATCAGTAAACATGATATGATCTACCACAGACGGTGTGGTATTTATAATGCATCCAAAGTCATACCACATTGCGCAGATAATTCTGGAACCTAAAATTTATGTTCATTTCGGAAAACCCAAGCAAAAGTCTACCTACTATTAATTTTAGTTTGACCTCCAAACTATTATTTTTAGTTCAACTTTTAAACTTTGCCTGAATAGTTCTCAAACTCAAACTATTATTTTAATTTTTTTAGCTTATTATTAAAATTAATTATTAAATTAAATTTTATGTTAGTAATCGTTCGAGGTCATCTTATCCGAAGGATTTGGCGCAGGTAACGATTGACAAACGTCTGAATTTTATTTGTGACTGATGTAGTCACTTTGCAAGTACCGAACAGTACAGTTGTACAGTACAGCAGTGTGGATAATTCAAGGCTTCGGAATAATTGAAGCTTGGTTTCCTTTGATATGAGGCTTAGCGCCAGATGTTGTTTAACGCCTAAAATCTTCCTCTCGCAGCGGCTTTGAACGTCTTCGTAGGTAATAATAATAATATAATAAGGCCTATAGATGCCCTATTGAGACCAGGCGAGTCCTCACATTTCAATAGGGTACAATCATGTTACGGCTAATACCAATAGATGGCTTACAACGGAATTGATCTCAAAAGAAGGATCGTCAATAAGGGTATGACATTTGATGATGTGAAAATTTTGAGTTTTTTTCTCGAACCAACGTCGAAAGAGAGTGGACGTACTGGAAGAGACGTCTGAAACTAATTGAGTTTTGTGGAGGAACTGGAGAACGAGGATCCAACCCTTGCTACTTCTTGCAAACTAGAAGGCTTATTGGTAAGTTTTCTGTAATTCTTGAAATACCCTGGTGGATTGAACCATTTTATTAATTTTTGAACTCTCAGAGTGGGGCACCAATAAGAGAAAGTTGAAGGACAATGCGCTTGGCACAGAAGTTACTGTCGAGCAATAAGAAAATTGATAACTTAATAAAGTGTAATTCTACCCTTGAAACGTGTTCTATTGTTTGGGCTAACCTGAGTCCAAGAAGCCACGTTACAGTTTATGTATCAATTTTCTATCTTCTACACCAATCCCCTCACAACACAACAGTTTAAAACTGACCACTTTTTATCTGTCCAGAGCTGCATTAGGGGGTCTTCTAATAAACCCCTAGGTCAAAAATGAACTACTAGAAGAAAAATAGACCTTTCTTCATTGATCCCAGGGCCCTCCCAAGGGTACGATTTAAGAAAATTGTACTGATTTATGAACACCCCGGGTCAATAGGTTTATGCTGGCAAACAAAATATTTTTTGGTCCTAATTGAACCATGTTCATTGATCTCTGGGTTCCACTATACACTAAAAAAAACACAAATTTTCACTAGTTTTCTAGGAGCTAAATCGGCAGCGACTCTCTCCCCTGTTGGATGATTATTGGTAAATAGTTGTAAGCTAAAATTTCATGACAAACTACCCCAGCCTGGTTAAAATTAATTCCTCGACAGGGGAGGTGGAGCCACCCCCTGTTGATAAAAATATTGGTTAATTTTGAGGGCTTAATTTATTTTAAGAAAAAAATTAACTCCAGTAAGCAACGAATTCTGGTACTTCTGATTATGAATCTTCACCCCTATCCTCACGACCATCATGTCATCGTCACTTGGCAATAGGGTAATGGAAACTGATTTAAAAAATTTTTCCGCAGGACGTCACCACTTAATTTAATTCCATTATAATTTTATTTCCTGTCATTTTAATCTAGATGTCGTTAGTAAAAAATTAATCTAAGGGTTCTTATGTAAAAGATTTTTCCTGAAGCGTCGCCACCTTTACCTTATACTTAATTTAAATTATAGAGTTTATCCATCGCCCTAATACATTTTTGTGGTTCATCTCTACCCAGGGTGGGTTTTCGTTTCGTGGACTAGTAAATTACAACTTGAGAGGGTTCTAAGTCAGTGTCTTGTTGGCATGCAGACTAGCCAGAGTTCGGTTCACTTTTTAATGACTACAATTTTGAAATGACTTTCGTTTCTAATTATGTGGCGGTATTTATGTCGCGTTGAAAATATTCTTTTAAATGTAACATGAATAAAATATACTAACTTTGTAAACCACGACACTCCAATCAGCGTAATCAAGCTCATAACCATCGCCAACGTTCTGAAGGGGAACATTTGCTTTCCTTCTTCTTCATCGTAACCAGGAAACTCTATTAAAGCTGGCAAGCCCAACAACGGTTCTCCACCGGATAATCTTACCAAAAACGCGATAATGTACGCGGATAAACTTCCGTACGTGTTACAGTGATGCTTAAAGTGAACCACCATAAGCAGCTGGAAGAAAAAAAAAAATACACTAATTAGAAAATCAATAAATTCAAATGAAATATTCAGGATCTTTTTCAGCATGTTGATACAAACTAAAAATAAATATCAAGGATCATTACCTGAGGAAACAGAATACAGTAGACCAAATCCGAACACATTGACCTGAAATGAAATAACGGGGTGATTATTTTTATGTACATTTTGATTTCCTGCGAGAATTAAACCTCGATTTGTTGCATTGGAGAGAGAGAGAGAGGGCCTCGATTTCTAAGATTTCAGATAAAAATGGTTTATGTGCGTTGCCAGAGGACAACTAATGAAAAGTAATCAAATATAATTGGAAATCGTAAATAAATATTATATAGGATCATGCGCTTATGGTCAGCTGAAAATTAATTTTGACGGGCTGAAAATCAAATCTTGAGCGGCCAAAAATTAAATTTTGAACGGCCGAAAATTAAATTTTGATCGACTGAACATTAAGTTTTGAGCGGCCGAAAATGACTTATGACCGGCCGAAAATTAAATTTAAGCAGCCAAAAATTAAATTTGAGCTGCCATAAACTGTTCTCCTCGGTCACCTGGACTCTGTTGCATAATAAACCCTGAGCCTGGACATTGCTGGCTGGGTTAATTATGTGATAAAACTCGGCCGGACTAAATTAGTTTCCTGCCACTCAAAATTTGATTTCCGGCTATTCGGCTGGAAAAATTTAATTTTCAGCCCGTAAAAATTAGTTTTTGGCAGCTCAAAATTCAATTTTCGGGCGCTCAAAATTTAATTTTCGGCTGCTCAAAATTTCATTTTCAGCCGGTCAAAAGTAATTTTCGGTCGGTCAAAATTAATTTTCGTTTGGGCTTGGCTGTTTTTGACAGCTCAAAATTAAATTTTTGGCCGGTCAAAATTAATTTTCGACCGCTCAAAATTTAATTTTCGGTAACTCACAATTTTGAGAGCCTTAAATATAATAACAAAGAATTTTACAACAGATAAGCAGAGATATTCTATTCAAATAGATATGAATCAAATCGATAATCAGTAGAAGCGAATTGTGACAGAATGAAAATAGTACCTATTACGCCCTCTAACATTCCGCCACTCAAATAATGGACAATATAACTCCAAATATGATTATACTAATAATAATAGTAGTATAATCATATTTGATAACTACTTAGCCTCAATAAAATCTCTATAATGGATAAAATAACGCCTATATTTCCGTTAAAATGTCAACACCACGAGATGCAAATTTTCTTTTCGAAAGCTTCCACGGATCGGCGGAACAAATATTAGTCTTAAAAAATCTCACCAAAAACGAATGATTGGAAGTTAATCTGGAAGCTCTGATGAGCTACAAATAGGGGTTCCAAAGTAATGGCCATTTGCAATTTTTTTTTCACAAAAATATAAAAATCAAAAAAAGATATTCTAGGATTGGTTTATGAGAGCAAAAGAAGCAAAAAATTGTTTCAGGTAAAAGTCGTAAACTTCATCAAGTTATGGGCATCAAAAATTTAAATTTTTGACAATTTTGGATGCTTTTAACTGGAGAACGATGAAAGGTACGACTTTTACCTCATATATTTTTAGCTTCTAGATCCCATAAATCAATCCTAGACCAATAAACCAATCCAAGAACACCTTCTTTAGATTTTCTATTTGTGTGAAAAAAAAGTATATCCCAAAAATTTCAAATGGCCATAACTTTTCAATTCCTATTTGTATGACTTCAAGCACTAAATCAAAATACTTGTCAGACATTACAGATCATCTTCTAATCATTTGTTTTTGGTGAGGTTTTTTTAAATCCAATTATTTTTCCGCCGAACCGTGCTTCATGTTTACAAAGCTGCATAAAAACAGAGAAACGCCCTATGGTAGAATCGTTACCTACTTTTTCATACTGTGGTGGAATCTTAGGAGGCACCAGTTGCTTAAGATTAATTAATTTTTATTTTTTTTTGCAAGCTTTCAGATCCCTTTGAATAGAATATTTCTGATATAAGGCTTCATATTTTATTTGTCAAGACTTTCTACACTTAACCTAATATACATTGAAGGAAAATAGCTCTGGGATATTTAGATTTTAGCTTTTCTTTCTTTTTCTCATTGTATCTATTAGATGAAGCAAATGTGTCCTGCGTGCGCACCGTCTAATACGATACCATTCGAGAGAGGCTGATGAGTATAACATTTCATAGTAAGATTGCGCATTAGTGCTAGTTTTTGCCCAATATTAATGGCTTAGAGTAGATATCTGTTGATGGTACAATTGTGTTGGCATATCAATTCTTAAACGCCCTGTTTTGTTTGAATATTTTCTTTACAAACCAACCCCAGTCATCCCTATTAACCCGAACATGTTTGATATAAAGTCAGGGGGTTTTAACACCATTGAACCAACACAATGGCACTATCATCAGACTGTCAGTCATTAATTCATTTGGCCCTAGTGGACGCTGTGCAATCCTCCTGACATAGTCGTAGCATAATGAAATGTTATACGGATCAGCCTCTATCGAACGGCACCCCTATCAGACGGTGCGCACTCAGGACACTTTTTCTTCAAGCCCACCCGTCTATTTAGAGAAAAGTTGCCCCAACACGAAAAAATAGAAGAAAATTCTGTATGTATCTATGTGTCTGTATCCTAGATAAATCACGTAATTCTGAACCAACTCGGCTGAAATTTCTCTACAAACCTACTTTCGAAGTTACGGGTTTTTAATGAACCAAATAGGGTCACGGAGCATGTTGGCCCGCACAAAGTAATCAGAGCTTTCCCAGAAATCTTGAGTTCCTATGGTCAGTATGAGAGTATGAGGTCAAATTTGACACATACTGTTGTGGTAAGTATCCAAAAATAGTTCCTAAAACTAGTATCGCTGGACTTCAGGATCTGAGGGCACTTTTGTACCGAAAACTTCCAGAATTATTGAGTTCTAGTGATCGGTATGAGCTCAAATTTGGATTATAAGCTTTTGATAAGTATGCAAGAACAGTTCTTGGATCCAGATCCATTCCTATTGCTTGCGATTACCAGACTTTCTTGGATAACTTCTCTGAGGAGGATCTAAAAACTCTTCAAAATTGGCACAGATGATCTTTGTCCAAGCTGAAGTCCTGTTTCTACACGCATGATCTACGGTACTTCTTTTACAGTTCTTCTTACTCTACTGCCCTATTAAGAGTTTGATTAATGCTATAAAGAAGTTGAATGAACTGAAAAAAATTTGTACCCCAAAGATTTGTATCCCACTTTAATGTGAGTCTATAAAATAAATCCATCTATTAAAAGTAAATTAACTTACCACAAGCCATAAATTGAAGGTATAGTTAGGGCCATAATTGTTGATAACATACCAACAACGAGAATCGAGACTCTCATCACCCAAATAATCTCCATTTCTGAAGCTCTAGACCTAAAAATTAGTCTGTACACATTTCTGGCAAACATGGAGGCCGCTGATAATACTGATGAATCCGCTGACGACATGACAGCTGCTGAAACGGCTCCAAGGCCAAAAAATGAAACAAAATCAGGTGTTAAATACTGAAGAACCATCGGTAGAATCATACTCGTCTCTGTTTCTGTTAGTGGCCATGGACCTCTGTAGGCTGTTTCATTCCATGCTGAAATTACAATAATATAATTAAGAACAAATCTACAAATACAAGTCATCAAGAACTTACGAGTCGCTTTTGCTATAGCACCTATTAGGACAGGTGGGATTGCCATTAAAATACAACCAAATGCCGCTACATAAGATAGGATTTGCGCTCGGCCAGCTGTTTTACTTGAAAGAACACGTTGGAAATACACTTGCCATGGAATTCCACCGAAAATAAGCAACAACCCATAGTCTAAATAGTACCAATGATATTTTTCTCCAATCTCTCCAATCCAATCCACCTCCATCGAGGACAAACTTTTCACATGATCGTTTGTCCAAGCGAACGGTATACACATCCACAACCCAATGAAAATGCAAAACAATTGAATGACATCCGTGTAAGCGACTGAGTAGAGTCCTCCAAAGAGGGTGTAAAATACTGCGATACAGGCTGACAATATTACGGATGTGGCTTTCTCCATATCAATAATGACAGAGAGTGTGGCACCAAGAGCTGCAAGAATACCGGCCGCCCAAAACACTTCACCACATAGTGCTGGAAGAAATAGTAAACCGCCCATTCTCTCACCAAAACTGTCTTGAAGTGGATCCAACATGGTTACGTAGCCCTGCTTTCTCATAGGGTTTGCGAAAAATATTCCTCCTGTATTTCAAAAGCAAAGCAATAAAATTAATTTCAAAAGGTGTACCACAAAATACTCACCAAATACCAAGCTCAAGGCATATCCGAATGGTGCTTGACACCAGACCAAACCAGACGTGTATACGGCTTCTGCTGTTCCATTTATGTATCCTCCACCCACCCATGTAGCTGGAAAATTGAAAAATTTATATTTCATAACTCTGTCTCGAGCCCAATCTGTATTCATTTTGTTGTGCTAATCAAATGAAAAATGGTGCTGCTTTGGAAGGTTTCGCTTATTCAAAGGAAGAATAAACCGTAGGAAAGCACAAAGTGGATTATTGCGATGATTTTTTATTTATTTTATATTTTATTACAGGAACTGGATTCAAACTTGGACAAAGGTCGTGTAAATATTAAAGAGGATATGAGAGCTGTTTACACAGTTATCTACAACTCAAGAATTCTGGAACTTCCTGGTACCTAGAAGCCTCCAGATCCCGATAGTTCAAAGTTTTTAAGAACTGTGATTGGGCACTTTCCAAAATTTATTTTCCAAATTTAAGCTCATTCCTATCACAAAATTTTGAGATTTTTGGTAGAACCTGGATTATAGGAGCCCTCTGATGCCGATGTCACTAGGTTAAACTTTTTTAGGATTTGTTCTTGGATACTTACTGAAATATTATGTTCCAAATTTGAGCTCATTCCGATCAGTAGAACTCAAGATTTCTGGGAAAATTCTGGTGAGTTTGTATATGCCCTCAAGCCCTGTGGCCCGATTTGGCCCATAAACACACTCTTGTTTACTTTTGTTGAGAAAAGCATCAACACTAAATTCTAGCCAAATCGGTTGAAAATCACCCGAATTATCAAAGACACCGACACTCAGGCAGACAGACTCACAGAAAGTTTTTTTTCGGTTTTTTCACCTTTCACGTCAACTGGAAGTGTAATGCTGCCGCTGCGCTGTATGCAAAATTATTCTACGGCTTGCACTCTCTATCTCGTATGAAATTCTATGCACCTCAAAATATTCTTGTGCAACTTGTGAAATTCTTGATTTTGCCACATTTACAATATTGTTAGGCTTCGACAGGCTTTTAATTTAATAAATGCCTTAGATGTGTCCATAATCTTCGTTATTTTGACCACATTTGTCATTCTCTTTAGAAAAGTACAGAATAGCTAGCAGTGACTTTAAGGGGCTGCTCGGTATATTCCCGATTCATATGAATGAATTGGTTGTTCGAGGATCTTTTTCGAGTACTATAAATCTTTTAATACCATGATTTAGAACGGAGAGCTTTGAGAACTCCTTTAGGAGAGAGGGTGCTGGTTTCAACTTCTTGCAAATGGCAAACACGTCACTGGAAAGGATTTCGGCTTTCAAAACCGCAGCTTTACAACACTTCAGCAACCACTAGTTAACGAAACTATCTAACCACTGTAATACGTTACTTTAACTTATAAACCGTTTTAAAATTTTAAAGTAATACTTTTTCCCCATATGTGTTTACATTGAAAAGCCAAGGCTTATATAATAATAATAATAATAATAATAA
>JXPH01001359.1:0-12763 GCA_001014845.1 Mochlonyx cinctipes | reverse complement strand
TGAAAAATGGTCCAGTAAACTTATCCTCAATAGACGGACACAAAACAATAATCAAATCATACTTGTAAACTACACCCGATACAATATAGCTCTTCAAACTATAAAAGTTAAAGTCTAGAGTATTGTAATGGATCTGTTTATTTATTTTCCCTTCGAAACCATTACAAGTTCCTGTCTGTAATTAGTCAAATTATGTTCATTATCAAACGCTGATGTCAACTAATCATATTTCAGACATGCCCGAGTTGACATTGGCTAATAGGAGTGAGTTGAAAATTTGCTTTTTCGATGTATCGCTATTATACAATGTGTGACCAATTATAATGGATCCGATTGGTAAAAAATTTAACCCCTTGTATTAGATCTCCTTGAATTGATCCATAGCATAGTAAAATGTTGCCTTCATTGACCTTAAATCCCTTAAATACCGGTGAACTCTCTAGATAATGTTTTCTATCATCCTCTCTGTCTATATTGGCAACTTGGCAAGAGAGAAGTTAAGAGAATCTGTTAAGCATTTATGAGTTATCCAAAAAGGTAAGCTATTTGGAACGTATGATGTTTTTCCAAATGTTCTTGGATACTTACTAAAAGCATATCACACATTCCAAGCTTCAGCTTTCGCAATCACTGGAATTTGAGAATTTTGGAAGGTTTTTGTGCAAAGAAAGAGGAGCTCAAATTTCCAGGACCAATTTTTTTATGATGTGCTCTTGGATATTTCCGAAAATCTTACATTCCAAATTTCAACTCATTCGAATCCTTAAATTTCTAGAATTCTACATCAATTTATCAAAAGAATATGTTTCAAAATTGAGCTCTTACGATCACTGTAACTCAAGAATTTTGGAAAATTCTGTCGAGTTTGTATGTGGGACCCCAGATCCCGTGGTCCACGATTTGGCTCATTAATGAACTTCTCCTTATTTTTGTCGAGAAAAGCGTGCACTTATAATTTCAGCCAAATCGGTTGAGAATCACGAGAGATATTGAGGACATAGAAACACAGATAGAATTAATTTCCGGATGTTTTTCATCTTTTGGCCCATTTGAAGCAGCTGGAATCAAAAATTATCAATTGATTTTCTTTCCATCAAATCGGGCTATAAAAACTCTACAGAATTTTCCAAAAACATTGAGTTCTAATAATCGAAATGAGCTGAAATTTGGAAAATAATCCTGCAGTAAGTATCCATGAACGATTACTAAAAAAAAAAACGTTGGAAATAGCGAGCAGAGGGTTTTTAAGTGCCCTCCAAAAATTATGAGTTCTAGTGATCAGAATAGCTCTTATTTGCAATACATACTTTTGGTAAGTACCCAAAATCAGTTTCTATGCTAAATTTGAGATATTATCCGTTCCTGGTGCTTCCAATTATCAGACTTTCTTGGATAACTCTATAAATTTGTTCTACTAGTACCACAAAAAAAAACTTAAAGCTTTAACATTTAAGCAGAGCCCTAAAATTCCTATCATTCCATTATAAAGTAAACGTACCTTTACTTCATTTCACAGATCTTGACTCCATTTTAGTTCTTCATATTTCTATCATCTCGAAGCCTCCACCAAATAACATGTCGATGTCGTCTCGAATTTTGTCGCTTTTCATGAAAATTTAAATTTCAGCAAAATCATTACTTTTTCGATAAAAATGAAATGTGGATTGTATTTAGCGTACCATTTTTGACACCTTCGAGCTTTAACAATTGTATTTTGACAAATTCGTACTTTCATAAAAATCGTAAATGAGTTAGTTGTTCAAAAAATATTTATTTTTAATAACTCCGCCATTTTGCATCTTATTGGCTCCAAATTTTGTCCACACACACTATAAATAAATCAGATATTTTTCATATTTGAGAACTGGGATCTATTGTGCCAAAAGGAAAATTAATTGATAGAAATTCTCTGAAAAAAACGTAGGAAACCACAAAGTGGATTATGTAGCTTTTCGTCAAATTTATTCTATACCTTGTGATAGACACTAGATTAAGACTTCAACAAAGAAGATATGTGCAAATTTTGAAGAGGATCGGAAAAGAATCTACCGAGTTATCCAAGAAAGTCTTGTAATTGGAAGCACCAGAATGGATGATATTATCCCAAATTTAGCATAGGAACTGTTCTTGGATACTTACCAAAAGCTTATATTCCAAATTTTAGAGCTTCCGATCACTAGAACCCAAGAATTCTCGAAGTTCCTGGTACTTAGGAGCCCCCAGATCCTGATGTCCTAGGGTCAAGCTTGTTTAGGAACTGTTCTTAGGTACAAAAGCTTGTATTCCCGATTTGAGCTAATTTCGATCACTAGAACTCGAGAATTCTGGAAGTTTCTGGTACACAGGAGCCCCCAGATCCCGATGTCACGTGGTCAAACTTTTATAGGAACTGTACTTGGGCCCTTACCACAAGATTATGTTCCAAATTTGAGCTCATTTCGATCATTGGAACTTAAGATTTCTGAAAAATTCTGGTGATTTTGTATGGGGGTCCCCTGACCCTGATTTGTCCCATTAACGAACTCGTCCTTACTTTTGTTGAGAAAAGCCTCCACACAAAATTTCAGCCAAATCGGTTGAGAATTATGCGAGCTAACCAGGACACAGACACACGCACAGACATTTTTTTATAATTTTTTTTACACGTTTCGACCATTTGTAACAATTTTTTTTTGTTTGACTGAATCCATAACCTTTTCATCTATTGAATGATAGTGATGAAAAGCTAAAATTAGGAATTTTCCATAATTGAGGACTGACAACTATTGTGCTAGTACTGAAAACTGCAAAAATGTATTGAAATAAAATTAAAACGATTTTATTAAATAAAAACTTGTTTTGAGCGAGACTCGAGCACAACAACTCTCGCACACGAAGCAAATGCTCTTCGCATACAAATTGTGTTTTAAACGCTTGTGATTTTTTTTCAAGACTACTTTAAAAAACATGAGATTCTATTGCTTTAAAAGAAAGAAATTTTAGGTACAGATTTAATTTTACATGATTGAATGAGGATCTGACCATTAGACCATCGTACATTAGAGCAGATTTACATTAGGCCAACACTTTGAGACCAAAATGTAAATGAGGCCAAAACTTACAGAAGGCCAACACCGTACATTATGCCAACAGTACATTAGGTCAAAGGTACATTAGGCCAAAACGTACATTAGACCAACCATAATATAGTAGGCCAAAACTAAGAAAACTTACATTAGGCCAACATTTATAAATTTATATTGACAGGCAATGGAAAGGATTTTGAATGAAAAATTCAGGAGTACTAAGTTTGCCCGATTGACGTTTCCCGAAGCTCCTTAACCCGAATATCGTTTCCTCGAAGAATGTTAAACTTGATTCTAAGCGAAGTGAAGTCCTATTTGTAGGTCTTCATAGAATACTCCTTCTTTAGTAAAATATAAAATTTATTTCTAAGCAAAGCCTTATGTGGTGAAGGTGTCCATAGAATTTGCAAGTGAAACCCTATTTTCATGTCTTCTTAGAATTTTCCCTTCTTTAGAAAAATATATGCATATTTTAACATCTAAAACTGCTGGCCTAATGTATGTTTTGTCTACTGTAGTTTTAATCTAACGTACGTTTGCCTTAATGTACGTTTGGCCTAATGTACTTTCGCCTAATCTACGTTGGTCTAATGTTTTGTTGGCCTAATGTACGTTTGACTTAATGTACTTTTGGCCTAATCTACGTTTGGTCTAATGTATGTTGGCCTAATGAACGTTGACTTAATGTAAGTTTGGCTTAATGTACTGTTTGCGGAATGTACGTTTGGCTTAATGTACCGTTGACCTATAATGTACAGTGGGCCGAATGAACGTTGGCCTAATGTACGTTGACCTAATGAGCCAGACCCGATTAAATGATGGGTTTTATGCTGAAACTGGAATTATTTTAGACAGGGTTTTTCTTCTATTTTTTATAGTGCATGTATCCTTTATTCAAAACTGCGAAAACAGAAAAATATGTTTTATCGAGTTGGCATCTTTTACGTGGGAAGCGGCGATATCGCCTCTATTCATCCCCAATTCACTCTCGAGAAAAAATTCCTGCAAAAGACGAGAAGAGCGTAGAGGAAATGCTAAAATTAATTTCATAATAGAAGGTCCCTCTTCTATTACTTGTATTTCGAATAAAGCATATTAAATTCCTTATCAAACAGTACCAAACAATTATTCTATTGACAAATTGGGTGGCGTGGCGTTCGAGGGACTCGAGTCAGGGAGAGAAACTTCATTGGTTCACATATTTCTGTATTTAAGAAAAGAAAACATCTTATTTCTACAATATTTACCTTATTTTGTTCCACGTTTTTTATTTATCTTTTTTGCAAAAAAAAGGTTCGTTTATTTCCGTTCCCCGCTCCACACCCCATTCATCAAGCTTTCACTTGAAAGTTGATTCGGATTTCAATTTTTCATTATTATTATTAAATGAAACTTGAAATTTGATTTCTTTTTCTCCGTTCTAGAAATACAAACACATACTTTTCACCAATTGCCCTCAGCCATTTGTCTTTCCAAAACAAAAAGTCGAAATAGTTTAGATTGAGTTCATATTTTACGTATTTGCGGTAAGAAATTCGAGAAAAAAGTCTAAGAATCGAAATTGAGTTCTAGAGAAAGCTTTCAGGCATTTTTATTATATTTTTGTATGTTTAAGATCGAAAATCGTAAAAAATTGGATTGCATTAACAATTAGTTAATTAAATGTTTGCACTTTGGCCATCTGTTCAAAATAACCTGTGGGAAGTCACAAAATATTTAATTGTCGAACAAAAAACCCAGAAATATGTTAACACCAATTAATTTTAACGATCTTATAAATTTTAATATTTTATGGGCATGGGCGATGATTAAAATAGATAATTATTTTACCTCCCCATTATAGAACCCCTATCTAGAGAAATTATCTTGCTCCCTCGTGTGCTATATTGTTGTTTTTATTACAATATAAATACGATAGATGGCTGTCTATTACTTTAAACTACCGCCAAATGTTTTTGAAGGAATTACTTTTAATTTTTATTTCAACAGAAGTGGAACATATTTTCTTCTTAACTTTTCTTCGTTTATTTTCATATGTCTATAGGAGAAAAGTTTGTATCAATGCAGACCGCAAAATCGTGAGGAAATTACCGAGAGCAAGTTAGAGTACAAAAACTGCCACCTTAGATTGCCCTTTTTACATTTTTGCACTGCCAATTTTTTACTTTTCATTTACAAATTAGGTTGAAGTGGGGCTGCATAGAACAGTTCTCATTTGACGATCTTTTCAAGCTTTTGAATTGCGGTCTAGGGATCCGGACCCAGAATAAGTACTGTCAAGCTGAATAATACAAGCTAAAGAAGGAAGCAGAGTGCAGGTCAGCTACTGAAAAATGTATGACCTTGGGTTGATCCATACAGGGTGGTCTAACCCATATCAATGAATCAATTACAATCACATTATGGCATTATGGTCGTCCAGGTCCAGTGCAAGAGGAGTACTCCCAAGCGAGTCCTGATAACTGACGGTATTGCGAACGAAGGCTGTCTGAATTGACCCTGTGGATGTCTTACACCTACTGTAGAGCTTGCTGGGTCCATTAAACGGCGATTATCAACTATGGAACACCAGCAGCCCGGAAATCATGATTTCCCATGAGTTACAACAAATTGGTCCAACGGGTTGGTTGGATCAAAGAATGCAGAAAAGAGAGAAAACTGCGGAAAATCTCAAATAAAACACCCTTATTATTTTACTGTACAACAACCGTCTCAACTTAAATTCAGACAACATTTGACGGATTCATATCCAGACCAGACCATTAAAACCTACTTCGAACCACCATGACAGACAACTTTTGATCGAAATTGGCAATCTGCGAATGTTTTTTGCAAATTACTCAACGAAGGATTCAATTCTCATATTTTGCAAAGAAGTATTTTTTGATCAGGTTATGAACGCCAATCGATGGATGCAAAAAAAATTGTCATTTCGAAGAATATAAGCTCCCCTCTCTCTCCATATGCAAAAAAGTTAAAGTAGTAAAACAATTTTTTATAGAATTTTTAAAATAAAAGAACCACACCGATCCGGCATCATGGATCGGTGTGGTTCTTCTAATTTAAAAATTCTATAAAAAATTGTTTTACTATTTTTATGGAATTTTTCAAATAAGAGAACCGGGCAGATCCCACAACCCGACTTTAACTTCTTTATTTTTAGATGCCTCCTTACCTCGCTCCGGGTAATTAGGAGAGTCATTCGGGGGACAACCAGTTTATTGATGACGTCACTCCATTTGATTATAAAACTAAATCATTTTTGGTATAAAAATATCAACTTCGTATGGCAGCCGACAGAAGTCTTTTCCGACTGGGCTTAAAACTGGCAGGCATAAAATGCGTACTNGGTATAAAAATGTCAACTTTGTATGGGAGCCCACCCACAGAAACCTTTGAGTGGGCTAAAAATTGGTAGGCATAAAACGGGTACTAATTAATAGTCTTGGCCAAAATTTCAAAAGATTTTATTAAAAAATGTGTGATTTATAGTTTTTATCGATAAAATGACCCAATTTTGCATGGGAGCCTACAGAAGCCTTTGCCGATTGGAATGGATCACGTGGTCTAATCAAATGAATACTGCATCCAAAATTTCAGCTCGATCGGACAAACTGTCTAAGAGTTTTCTTGAGTCAAAAAAAGTTTCTGAAAAATTAGTAGACACACGTCCAACCGACTAACAGCCCTTCGGGAAGTTTAATTGCTTCTTCACGTGTTTCTACCGGGTAAGAAATCGTAAGGAATTTGTGAGGAAGCCGTGAGGACACCATACATTATTTTAACGACCTAACGGCTTCCTCATGGCTAAAACTTAACAATCCTTGAGGATAACATGAGAACACTCAGTAACCCATGAAAATTCCATACAAATTTTTATGTCCTAACGACATCCTCACGTTTGGATTTTCAAAATTCATTATAGATTTCTCATGCCTTCTTCACGTTTAATCTTTTTGATGCTAAAATAAGAATTTCAAAATAAATCGAATATTTTTCGAAAATATCAAAAGTTTGTAATCTAAACTTGGCACCATTACTTAATTTTTGCAGTTATGCTTAAAATTATTTACATTTAATCATATTCGTGAGGACACCTGTAGGAAACCTAGAGGGCGCCGTGAGGATGTTCTCACGTCTTATTTTATGTCCACCTGATTTTGCTCAGAAATGATTCCGAGAGGTTCAAAACGTGTTTCATTTTTGGATGCATGACTTTCACTTTTACAAGTTAAAGCGAAAATAGTATATGTGTTCGTCAAACGGTCGCCTAAGCGGTGCATGAGCCGAAAACCACTGTTAGAACATCTTAAGGTGAGCAATAGTTACTATGAGGTAAAGTTGTACTATTAACAGAACTCAAGACTCGAGTTTTAGCCATTTTTGGTTCTTCGGCTTCGACAGAAAAATCTCAAAAAATCACTGAGCTCAT
The DNA here is from genome assembly GCA_001014845.1 of Mochlonyx cinctipes. Classification (NCBI taxonomy): domain Eukaryota; kingdom Metazoa; phylum Arthropoda; class Insecta; order Diptera; family Chaoboridae; genus Mochlonyx; species Mochlonyx cinctipes. The sequence continues at coordinate 5,266 of JXPH01001359.1, read as the reverse complement.
CTGCTATTAGATGACCACCAACGATTTCCCAAAATCACAACCTTGATACCTGGCCCAGGAGTCATTTATGAGATAAATGTTTGAAGACCTAATTTTCCTTAATTTTTCTAATTTTAGCTTTTTTTCCTTTCTATCATCAAACTCATAGACATAAAAGCAAAGCTGAAGAATTGGTCCCTCGGGAAAAGTTGCTCCAAATGGTCTGAAACACGGAAGAAATTGGTTATCGGTCTGTGTGTCAGTGTACTCAATAAATCGCGTAAACATCAACCGATTGGGCTGAAATTTTGTGGAGATGCTTTTCTCAACAAAAGTAAGGACGAGTCAGGTACTTGACCAAATCGGGTCACGGGGTCTGGAAACCCCCATACAAACTCACCGGAGATTTCAGGAAATTTTGAGTTCTTTTGATCAGAATTAGCTCAAATTTTGTGGTAAGTATCCAAAAACAGTTCATAAAAAAAATTGACCCTAGGACATCGGTATCAGAGGGCACCCAAGTACATGGAACTGCCAGAACTCTAGTGATCAAAATAAGCTGAAATTTTGAACATAATCTTAGGTTAGTAACCAAGAACAGTTCCTACAGTAAATTTGGGATTATATCATCCGTTTTTGGTACTTCCAATTACCAGATGCTCTTCAATAACTCTGTAAACACTTTTCCGATCCTCTTAAAAATTTGCAGGTATGATCTTTGTTCAAGTCTAAATCCAGTTCCCATGTTTTCTTTCATTACATTTCATTTTCTTTTCATTTATTTATGATTTCATATTGTAGTTATTTTATTTTCTAAAATTCTTGCCAAAATCAATAATCAATAATCATTTCTCAATCTTGACTCTTTCTTGCTTCAGCCCACACATATTTTAAATTACAGGCACTAATAAAACTATTCAAAATCTCCAGTTGTTAAATTTCCGCAAGATAAAAATAAAACTTTTCCACCTTGTTTCAACATTTTAGAAGTAACTACATCTGTACCCGGAAGCACCATTCATAGGGAGTTTTCCTAGCATGTAAGGAAACTACTTGCGCTAACAAATCGTTTAACATTCAATTTAGGTATTCTAGGGGAAATCTGCTCTAAAATATCAATGCATTTAGGGAGTACTACGGTTTCCCGAAACACAGTTGCCCGAATCACAGTTGCGCGAATGAATTTTGACCGAAGCTCGGTTGCCCGAATGGTACGTTTGCCCGAAGCTCGTTTGCCCGAATGGTACGTTTGCCCGAAGCTTATTGTTTTTCAATGCGTTGTCTATGCTATGTGCTGCAACCTTCTGCCTAAACTATAGTGATTTCTGGTAAGAGCTCCTGAAATGTGGTCACTTTTGTTAAATTTTTGAGTCACTGTAATCAACGTTGAATAACATTTAGAAATATAACTAATTTAAAAAAAATCCTATTGCAGCGTCTTAAAGGTTCTGCTCACATTTATTGCAACTTATACATCTTTAAGATTTTCAACATAAAACTTGAAAAAATATCTAAGTCAATTTGGGTTTTAGAAAAAGCTTAGTTAAATAAACAACATTTTAATCCAACAATTCAATATTGTGTAAAAAATAAGAATCATCATAAAAAATCATAATCTTAATCCTATCCCATCCTATTGCTCCTTGCGCTCGCTTATTGAATGTATAGAAAAAAGAGAAGGAAAAAAATAGAAAAGAAATCAATGTTGATCCCAATCTTAACTATACACTAAACATAACATATAATAATAGATTCGTTTACTTCTCCTCATCTCATGGTGTTATTTCAGCTCAATATAACGTCTGTATTTAGCCATGGAGCGAAGTTGAGCAAGAAAAAGACTAAAGAATCAGCGATTAATCAATATATCATAAGCATAAGCACAACATCGTGCCATATAATGTCTCTATGTATACGTATGTAGAATGTATGTAGAAAATAAGCATAAAACTTTTTATTATTATGAGTATGTTATACAAGACTTTCTATCCTTTATTTCTGTAACGTTTTTATTGTTTAAATAAACTCCAAGATTTGTTTTCTCGTATCATTTCGTACTCCAAAAAACCAGATCATGATAAAGTGGAAAATATTTTGTTGATTTTTGGCTTTTCCCTTCCCCTAATCTACACCCACTAAACCACCCTTTTTCTATTTTTTTCTCTTTCTGGACAAGAACATTCTGTTTTTGTTTGATGTTTGCACAGATTTTAATTGAGGTTTTTCCCTGATCTCGCCAGGAATGATATGAAGATGATTAAGGTGAATCCCACATAAAGTTTATTACAGACGTCTGTCAGAAAAATGCACCACCGTAAAAACACCCACAGGTGTTCTTGCTCACCGTACTCTGGAATGATTTTTTTACGATTGAATAAAAATGTTTTATATGACAACATTTAAGATTTTTTTTGTTCTCCAAAGAAGATACATTAGGTTTTATTAACAAATAAAAAAAAATATTTTGTTTGAGTACTTTTTAATACAGTAAGTACCAGGCGGATTTACGTTGGGCTATATTTTACAGCTACTCGAATTATTTTTTTAAGAAGCAATCATAATCAATGTGACAGAATTTAGGAAATCCACCTTGAAAATGAGAATGCTCGTAAAACACTTTGGTTTTAAGCTAAATAATTTATTATATACTAGGATATTACCTGTCAAAAATTGACGTATTATAAAATACTTGAAAATATTAAAACCTTTTATCCATATCTCTGGTACACACACGTACATAGATAAATCTGGAAACTAAAATTTTAGTACATTTCATTAAAATCAATTCAAAAGTCTAACCATTATCAATGCAAGTTCAAGCTTTGAAACTATTATTTTTAGTTCAGTTTCCAAACTTGGCTAAGCTGTTTTTAATCATTCCCTTAAGTACATGTAGTAGGGAAGTCCTAAAAAGCTGGATTTTTAGGAACCTTTTTTCAATTCCTTATGCAAAAACAAATAGTAAAAATTTATTTTGACAACCTTAAGAGCCCAATAAGGATGGCTTTTGAGGAGTTATTTACAAAAATCCTTTTTTTACGTTCTGATCAAAAAAACGCTTAGTCCTTAAAAGTTTTCGTATTAAGGATATTTTTTCAAGTAATTAAGTGGAAATAGATAGCGACTGATTTGATGTTTGTTTTCACACCCTAGTTGTCCCATAGGATGGATTTTCGAGCAAGAATTTACAAAATAGTACCACATACAAATAAATACACTTGATCCTTAAAATCTCGAATTTTAGGCATTTGTATTCAAATCCTGGAATTGACTAAGTAAACACCAATTTTGAACATTTTTGTGGCCCGATAGGATCGAGTTCGATGTTTTGTATACGAAAAACTATCGTTTCGTACCAATAAAGATCAGCGTTACAGACGGACACACAGAATCACACTGGGCTATTATAAGAATGATAAAAGCTTTCCAGTAAAATCTAGACAGTTTAAAATTAAATTGGTTAAATAATAGCTCACAAGTACAGTATCTAGTTCCAATATTGAAATACAATTAAATTTTAGACAATAATCCTCATCAATGCTTTCATGATATAAATCAATCAATTATTCAAACTGTATAAGCCCAACAGATATCTAACTAATCTCCAGCTCTCGACAGAATTGTTCTCAACATACAATATAATGTTGAACACACATAAATTCCAAATAAATGATACCTGGTTCTTATAGCGATGATGTCGCATATCAATCTCTGCATCTATCTGTGTATATCGACACTATTGTACGATGTACGGAAAATTATTCACCAATGTCAAAAGTATCCCCAGGTGATCACTTAATACTTTAAATAGTAAAAATGTAATAGAAATTCATACAAGAAAAATCAGCATATTTTACCTATCCTATCTCTTTTTCAATAAAAAAAATAAAATAAAATAAAATAAAATCCTTTCGAACGACATGTAGAAAAAGGGATATTGAACAAATGTCCACTTTTTTACCTTTGATGTACCTTATATGGTTCGATAAAAATTCATATTTTCTGTCTATGTAAATCCTTTATTTTATTTGTACAAGAATCGGGTGTTTTTTATCAATATCGGGATAACGAGGTGTATGTTCGGGGAAGAGGGTGACCTACGCTATTGAGAAAAGTTGGAAAAAAAATTCAGATTAACATGTCAGTCAATAACATACATTATATTTCACTGTCCTCATGTCAGTCAATATCTGCATCAAATACTTTGAATAAGAAGATGGCTTCGATTGAAGGGCAATTTACGAAAAATTGATGCTTAAAATATCCGAAAATTGTGGTAAAAGCATTCAAATATTGTGGAAAAGTTATCCAAAAATCCCTCTAAAAATATCCGAAAATGGGGTAAAAGCATCCGAAAAATATAGCTTTTTTTTCATATTTATTGTATATTTTATGCTAGGATCTGGATTAAAACTATAAACTTATGGAATGGATGATATTTTCGCAAATTTAGCACATAGGAACCATTCTTCATCGCCTGCCAAAAGCTTATATTCCAAATTTGAGCTCATTCCGACCCCAATGTCACAGGGTAAAACTATTTTAGGAACTGTTCTTGCATATGTATTGGTTGTATAACTTAAAAACCGGAATTTGACACTAGATGTCAACACTTGTGTCTGTCTTGTAGCAAATCATTGACATGCATGTCATTTTAAAGTTCTATTTATAAGCTGTCAAAATCAGTCAACAGTGTTTGATTTGCTTGTGCGCATCATAATTTTTTCAATCATGGAAAATTTTGAAAATTGGCGAAAAAACAGCATTTGCGGGAAGTTTTGCAGAGTCTTTTTTTTGCAAAGAAAATTGCAGCCAAAAGTCATCGTTTTTGTTCGTGGAATTGTATGGCGAACATACTCTTGCAAAATACAATGTTTATAGTGGTTTCAACGCTTTAACACTGGCTATTTTGACATCAAAGACAAAGAGCGGCCTGGACAGCCGAAAAAGTTTGAAGATGAAGAATTTGAAGCGTTAGATCAAGACTCGTGTCACACACAAGAAGAGCTTGCGAAATCATTGAGCGTGAGTCAAGCAGCCATTTCCAACCACCTAATTGCATTGAGATTCATCCAAAAGCAAGGAAATGGAGTGCCATATGAGTTGAAGGTGAGAGACGTGGAAAGGCGATTTTGCATGTCTGAAATGCTGTTCGAGCGTCATAAAAAGAAGTCGTTTTTGCATCGAATTGTCTGACGACGTAAAATGGATTCATTACGACAACCCAAAGCGCAACAAATCGTTTGTGAAGCCCATCTAACCAGCCAAATCGACACCGAAGAAGAAT
>JXPH01001345.1:11000-21205 GCA_001014845.1 Mochlonyx cinctipes | reverse complement strand
GGTCCCAATAGGGTACTATAGGCCTTATTATTAGCAGGTATGTGGAGGTTTATTGGCATATTACTCAATAGGTGGGCATCATTTGTTTAAAAGAAATGGTCATGATAATGTTCAAATTTTTGTATGAAATTTTAGATTTTTTTGGTTAAAATTGAGAAATTAAATACTGAACATTTCATTTACTTTATTATTCTAGTGGATTTGAAGAATAAATACAAAAAAGAAAAATTATTAAGCTACTGGATTAAAGCAATTGCTAGCTTTTTTCACAAACATTTTTATTTTGGTACTTTTGAGGGTTACTGGGGTAATCACGTGGTTAGCAAAATTATTTTTTTGTATGATGAAGCTTTTTTGTAACTATTTTCATCAAATGCAGCCATAACTAATGATACCCTACCGAAAGTGTCTGGACAATCTGGACGTTTTCTGGACACTTTCTCAACATATGCCTTATTTGCCATTTATAATGGGTATTATTGTGAAAAATAACACTACCGTATAAAAAATAAATACTAAATAAATATTCCTATTATTTTTCGAAATAAACACAAATTTCTGAACGAGCCGAAAACACACGCCAAGTTTCAAATCACTTTAATAAACTGTTAAAAACTATGCATGTGTAGAACGGAACGGAAAATGAAAAAAAGTTTGTGTGCAGACTCTTTTTATCCGTATGTTTCTGCACACTTCCTCGACTCGATCAACTAATAGTCTGCACACAGTCTACACTCAGTCTTCACGCTGTCTGCAAGTGTAGACTGTGTGCAGGTTATGTGCAGACTTTCCGTAGGTTAACTATTTAATGATATATGATTCGAAAGTATACAGTTTTACAATAGAGTAATTAACCCAGCAAAAAACCCGACTTCTTTTGGTTGAAAATTTTGACAGTCAAGATTTTTATTGTATTATTTTTTAAAGGGCCGTTCAAATCGCCATCCTTGTCCTGGGCTATTGACGTTTTTGACGTCATCGTTAATTACTCTATTCATTAGTAGATACGAAAAATAAAATTAGAAGAAAAACTAGGTATCAGAATGTTTATAAAATCGTCATTATCAGCAGGAAACAGATTACTGTAAAAATAAACCGCTTAATCTTTTTTAATAGATCGCAAATTGAATAACTTTGAATTATATTTCCAAGTATTGGACAAATTCCAAGTAATGGTTTTTCTACCCTATTTTGAATTAACAGCCAAGAATCGATTAACGAAAAAGGTTCCGGTATAGTGGCTCCGACGTCAGGATCTATAGCCAGTCTTGAAATCACGGTCTCGATTGTATGTGTTTATTTTTATGTTGAGTTCATTACATTCGTATGTTCTTTTTTGGTTACAACAATACAACTAGGATGGCTTTTGAAGCTTCTAATTGGCTAATTTGGTTCAACCTAAATCTTAGAATTTTAGGATTGGTTTAGCGAGGATTTTATTTGACTAAATTGCTGTTTTGGTCTAAGGTTATCATTTGTGTATTGTATATGTATTTATCTAAAGATTTTTTCATCAGATGTATTCATGGATTTATTGAATGACTAGCCCTTCGTTGAAGTCCTCTACTACTGCAGACAACTGTGGATAAATGTTGATCGAAATCTATTTTAATTCAAAACCCATATGTTAACCATCATCAAAAGCTGTGTGTATATTTAACACAAACTAACAAATATAAATAAACCAGCTGTTATTCTATCATTTGTACGCTTTTTTCAATGAATTGTGAGTGAAAAAATATTTACAATAACAATTTCAAATACACAACGTAAAATTTCAGGCGAGTTTTTAGATTTACTAGAAGTCGCCAAATATTTGAACAACATCATTAGATCCAAAATAAGTGTATCAACTTCAGGAGTGTATTCTCTTAAAACAACCGGGAGAGAAGGCTTAGACGTCGATAATAATGAGGGTTATGGAGTTATTGTGAAAGTAGAAAAGAAATTGGATCATGCTTATGAATTAGGTATGTACAAACATGAACAAAAAGATTAAAATTAGAAAACTATATTAAAATACTATATACCTAGGTAGGAGTATTATTCGCGGTGATTTATTGATTTTTCACTTATTAGAAAGCATAGTTATTATGCCAATAAGTGCTATATATAGCTACAAAAACTATAGTTTTATTTTGAAAAATTTGATAAATATCGAACCAAATATGATACAGTCTCTAAAAAACTTGATGTTTATTAAGTCAATCACCAATAATAATATTATTTTTCATTTACTGAACTAACTATAAATAAATGTAAAAAAATAATTCTTTATACAAATGACGCAAAAGCCGTATGCGCACTGTAAAAAGATGGGAGCAAGTGATGTTTAACACCTATATGCACCACTCCAATTACATTAACACGAGAGTAATTCTCACATAAAAATAAAGAAAATACAGCTGAACTGTCATTTTTGTATATGTGAATTACACTTGTGTTAATGTAATTGGTATTGGTGCATCTGGCCGTATTCAAATAAAAATTTAACTTTTTTCACGTAAATTATGTTTCAATGTACACTGTTTTATGAGTACTTTAATCAACATTTAGCTTCTTTTTTTAAATAAATGTATTCATTTACTTTTTTCGTAAATATAATTATATAGACATAGTCCGAATACTATCGCTTTCTTTAAATTACTCTGTCCACACGACGTAACGCGCTAACGATTAGTTACAGACTAAATATTATTGTTATAGAGTTATTATAGAAGCTGCTCCATGCCATGACTTGAATTAAATCATTTTATTTTATTTTGAAATGTACACGCTAAATTTAAAAATCCTTCAAGACAGTTTAAAACATCCGTAAAATGTAGGTTTAATAGTTGAACAGAACCATAATGAACTCCTTTTCCAGTTTCTCAAACAGTTTTTCTCCAAAATTTTATCTGTTTTGTACTAGCTCAATTTTTTGTTTAATCTTTAGGATGGTAAGCACCAAGCCTGTTGAACGCTAATTCATTTGTTTCAAACAAAAGAATTAGCGTTCAACAGGTTTGGTGCCTGTTTTGTGGATGTTTAGAAATTAATACTAATGATTCATATTCCTTCAACACTTCAAATATACCTGGTACCATACTCAAGGCCTATTACATAAAGCTATTTTTCGGGGGGAAGTTTCCGGAAGATAAGAAGCCATATTCAAATTAATCATAAAAATTCGCTTCAAAAATATACATAACTGTTCTCTTCTATCAATCGACGCATCCTGCGTAAAACATGTCAATTTGTTTTTTCTGTTCCGATCGGAATTATTCAAAAATCTTTAAAAAAAATTTAAAGCCTGAATTTTTCATAATTCAATTATAAAAGTTCAACATGTCAAAAATTTATAGCTCATCATGTTCCATCTTTTAATTGAAAAAAGGCAATGTTTTATCCGAGATTTAAGTTTTTTATTTTTTACTCATTTTTGTTTTCGCCATTCTGAGAAGGGCAGAAACTCAAGATGACATGTTTTGTTGGAGGCATCGAAATGGTTTGTGATGAGGTCATCGAGCATAACAATATATTTAATTCAACTTACTTAGGTACTATGATGATAACAAATAAAATGTAATGAAATAGAAGATTTTTTCATCAAATTGTGAGCAATGCATGAGATGAGATCAGCAACACCACAATTCTCTCAAAAGATTATTAGAGTAATTTTTTGTTCCTAGCGAAAACAAAATCCCTCCTCTTCGACAAATATCATGCGCAAATTCGGGCACAGGGATAGACAATTTTGATAAATTCAAACTAAAAACAACAAGGTCGATCCGGCTTTCTGACTTTAATTTCTATAAAAAAAAAATTATGGCTCTGCTCCTGCCATCGCTCCGGCAAATTAAGGATACTATTAAGGGGGACGTACTCATTATTGATGACTTGACTCCATTTTATTATAAATATAATAAAATCATCATTTTTGGTATAAAAATGACAACTTTGTATGGGAGTTCACAGAAGCCTTTGTCCAATTAGGCTAACAATTGGTAGGCATAAAATGGCGACCAATTAATAATCTTGGCAAAAATTTCAAAAGATTTCATTTATAAATGGGTGATTTATCGTTTTTATCGATAATCAAATTTTGTATGGGAGCCCACAGAAGCCTTTGTCCGATTTGGCTAAAAATTGATACGCATAAAATTAGTACTAATTAATAATCTTGCCCAAATCAATGTTTTCTAACTTTTTTCTCATATAACTATAAAAAATTGAATGTTTGGGGTCAATTTGTAGCAATTACACCACTTCAATTGTGCTGAAAAAAATACACAAGACGCGTATCTGTGAGATTTAGCTTGCTCTATACCTAACTCAATTTCGCCCAAAAGTGTAGATAGCAAAATTTCAATTGTGACGGCAGTATAGGGGCTCACAGAAGCCTTTGTTCGATAAGGTTCTCAAAGGGAGGCCAGGAAATTATTATTTAAATATGCCTAGATGCAAAATTTCAGCTTGATCGGACAAACCGGTAAGGGTTTACGTCGGACATAGGATTCCNGCAAAATTTCAATTGTGACGGCAGTATAGGGGCTCACAGAAGCCTTTGTTCGATAAGGTTCTCAAAGGGAGGCCAGGAAATTATTATTTAAATATGCCTAGATGCAAAATTTCAGCTTGATCGGACAAACCGGTAAGGGTTTACGTCGGACATAGGATTCCCTACGGAAACCTATAGACGGATCTTACAACCGACTAACAGACTTCCACCCAATTTTGGTCGAAAATGATTTCTAGAGGTTGTAAAACGTGTTTTAAAGTTGATTTGAGCGTTTTCCATTTTTGGAACAAATACATGACTTAAACTTCTTAGAAGTTAAAGTAAAAATTAAAAAAAATCGTATAAATTTTGAATAGCTTTACCATTTTGCCCAAAATCTTGGCAAAACATGTAGATTTATCCATTATCCAAAACTACAAAAACAGGAAAATTTGTCATATTTTACGTTGGACCCAAATGATGACCGAAAAATATTAGCCACATTAATTCTACTTTTAGATTATGCAGATTCGTATGCAGAAACTCAATTTGAACAAATTGAAAAATATCAGAATAATTTGGAAGGAGCGTATTACAAGCATCATGTTCGAAGGTAATTTTTTTTTGGACTAATTCTTCTATATTATACTTCACCTACAAAACAACTTATGAATTATTTCAGTCAAAAGCAAGTATCTTCTTCCAATGAAAATCAGACCCAATATGTTCCAGATGACGAAAGCGGAACAAATCCACGATCAATCACACAATCAATCACAAAAATCGATATCGGGATCCAATCCCAATTAATGGCCACAAGGGGATCAACGATCCAGATTTACTATGAAGTATCGAATTTGAGAAATCTACCAAACACTTATTTTTTCCAAGTCACTGATGAATTAAGCTACTTAAGGCTTTTGAATCCACAATCGTAAATATTTTCTTAAATTACGTTTCTTTCTTTTAGGAAAATATATCCAATGATTGAAAATTAATTAAATTTCAAATTACATTTTCAAAAACTACACTAACTCGTATATGCACCAACACCAATTACATTGACACGAGCGTAATTCCCATATAAAAACTGACAAGTCATTTTTATATGAGAATTACGCTCGTGTCAATGTAATTGGTGGTTGGTGCATCTGGTCGTAAGGGTCGTATTCATCAGAGCATATTTAGTTAGTAACTGATTTTGATTTCGCAATGTCAAAGTAATTATAAAGTTAATGCTAAAAGTTATTATTAGATTATTGCCGTCATAACTTATAATACGAATGTTAAATTTGGATTTTGGTGAATAGAAAATGAAATATAAACTGCAGCAAAAAACATCCCTCCCTCTTAAAAATCAACTTTCATGTGAATCAACAAATGCGTTTGTTTCAAAATAAGTTATAATTACCGATTAAGTCTTAATATGATCTGGTCAATACAGCCCTAAGACTTCAATTTTTAATGTATTTAAAAAAAATCAATTTTAACTAAAACTTTAATTAATTTTCTTTATTTCTCAGTGTAATTTTAGGGGCGCAGCAAACTGCCACTGTTATTGTAACGGCAACTATCCCGATAACAGCTGAAGTTGGTGTTAAAGACAAAATAACTTTTAGGGCGCAGGGAAGTGATGTCACCACCCAATCTGCTTTTATAACTGTTACAGAGGCAGGAGGTTTACAAGATTCTTATCAACCTTGGCTATACTACACTTATACGAGTCGCTGTGAAGGACGAGCTACTCCCGGTACTTGTACAGGAGCGTTTTGGACATTAGAAGTTACAGCTCGCGATTACGAAACGGGAATTTTGAGAATATCTTCGAGTCCAAGAGGAATTATCTACAAAGCTCCGTTTACGGCGGGGACAAGAGATGAAGTAAAGGCCACATACACAGCGTCTTGCTGTCAGCACAAAGTCACAATTTCGGCTTACGATTTGAACAGAAACCAAAAAACCGTTAGCTTGGATGTCACCGACATTTGGCTGAATGAGCTTGGAATTGCGGCAATTGTTTTGGGAATACTTTTAATAATTGTTCTCATCATTCTGATAGTATTAATGATACGTTGTTGTGTCAAGAGAAAACGGGCGTCAAGAGACCTACCGGTTTATAGAAGCGATGCTAGAACGCGACCATCTGCTGCTTCTTAATTTATTTATAGAAATTAGAAATATTACCTAGTAATTTTAAATTTATTTATTAACTTGGTGGCAGGGAATTTGCATTTATAAACAATGAAAGTGAACTAAAAAAAAAGTAGTTAGGAAGAGCTCAGAGACTATGTAATATACGATACGAGACATCCTTTCCGGTAGAAAAACAAATCCGAAGCTGGAACACCAACCACAGGAATGTATCCGTTATGGTTTTTTCAAGGTAGAAAAGAGTAAACTATTTTTTTAATTTTATTTATTTAAAAAAAAAAATTATAAANTTTTTTAATTTTATTTATTTTTAAAAAAAAAATTATAAAAACGTCTTTCAAAAATTAATGACAAGGGGAAAAGCCTGACTTGAACCCGGGCAGAGCCATTTTGCAGAACAAATTGCATTGTTTATTCCATAATCTTTGGTTAGAGCTTAATTTATGTTATTGTAAAGAAATATGTAGGTTAGATTTGATTTATTGTGAATTTTGGTGGCCACACGCAAAAGTGTAGCACAAGCACAGAGGCCACTATTGGGCTTATAGTACCTAAAACTTAAAGCAAATACATATATGAAAAATATGTTGAACTACAAGGTTCTACCACTTTTTAGGACAAAATCTGAGATTTGTCGTATTTGCAGAGCTCTAAACTCAGAAAAACTAGTAACTAGTTACTCTATGTCGTAAAAGACAACCGTAGACATAGAGCTATGAAATGATAACTCGTGTCACAATCCTCATTGTATAAGCCACACATATTGTGAGTGCCCATACGATACATGTGGTAATTGAGGCAACAATGAGGCCTTAGCAATTAAGATTTTTGTAATTAAAATATAATAAATAATTTATTAAACATATTAACCAAACTGCTTTTTAATTTTTTGTGACTATATTTGAGAACAATTTTGAGGTAATTTATTAGCCAATTAATTGATAAAGGGCGCGGGCTCTCAACAAAAGTTTTGTTGTTTTTTTCTGCATTTTTCTGTAGCTTACTGGTAAGTGCCAAAAACAGTCCCTGACAAAATTTTATTCTATGACCTCAGGGGATTTGGGAACTCGTATGTACCAGGAATTTTTAGGAATCTCGGGTTTTAATGATCGGAATGAGCTCAATTTGGAATATAAGCTACTAGTAAGTATCCAAGAACAGTACTTCTGATAAATTGGCATTGATACTATCCATTCTTGATACTTCCATATACCAGACTTTCTTGAATAACTCTGAATATCCTATCCTCATCAGGCTTTCTTCAAAATTTGTACATATGATCTTTTTTCAATTTAAAATGGAAATCTCATNTTTGGAATATAAGCTACTAGTAAGTATCCAAGAACAGTACTTCTGATAAATTGGCATTGATACTATCCATTCTTGATACTTCCATATACCAGACTTTCTTGAATAACTCTGAATATCCTATCCTCATCAGGCTTTCTTCAAAATTTGTACATATGATCTTTTTTCAATTTAAAATGGAAATCTCATGGTAAAAAGTTCTAGAAATAAAGAAGAAAAGCTATAATTCACTTTTTGGATTTTGTGGCCTTTTTCGAGACTTTTTTTGGAATTTTGTGGACTTTTTCAGAACATGATTATCACATCTGAAATAAATATATTAAGAGGGCACTATACCCCAAATTTATCCAGTTTCAGTATATTGACCACCAGTTCATTTACTATTTATTGGTTTGAGCCGGTTTGAGCAGATATCAAACGATAAAATTGGGACCAACTTTAAAGTCAAGCAGCAGACATTTGGATAACCAATCGCGTAAATTTTATATAATTTTCCAATATTTAAACATTGTAAACTATGGTAATGTTTTCCAATTCAATTTTTATTACTAAAGGGTATTATTGGCCAGGCCACCCAGGCGTAACTTCTGGGACTGGTCGAATTTTCAAAATGTTTTCCTCTACCCTAGTGCTCTGCTCTATTCTAGCCCATGAGACTATTAGACGTAAAGTAAACTTTGTAATGATGAATGGGGTGACATAGCAACCGCTAGGAATCGAACGAGATGGAAAAATACTATTGACCGGCAGTGTCCCACAAGGGGCCATAGGCCTTAAGTAAGTAAGTAAGTAAGTAAACTTTGTATACTCTCGCTGTACTTAACACTAGAACTACTGACATTTTTGTATACCTATTTCAGTCAAAATGACTGGTGCTAGATTTTTTTTTTAAGCTAGTCATTTTGACTGGATTGGTAGTGTTAGTGTTAAATTAGTTTATGTCAATAAACTACTATCTATTTACACCTTGAACTGGTGAATGGAAAAACGATTCCAATACTTCAAACCAAATGGATGTAAAGTTTGATGGTTTTAGCATTTTATGTGTTTACAAACAAAATTTAGATTTTTTTTATTTCAACACCAAAAAAATGTAGGCTAAAAATATAGGTCACCTTCAAATATAGGTGACCTTTATAGGTTCAGTAGAAAATAAAAATCTATTTTCTTTCCGTTTCTATCAACGTCAGCAATTTGATGGAATTGCGTAGTGCCGTTTGTAGTACCTACCTGTGGTTTCTGCTTCAAGCATGGGCGGTGCAGCTGGAAACAAAACTGCGTTTTGTGTGAAATCGTCGAATGTTAAGCCCGTAACCGATGATGCCAGCAGCGGATTCTTTATTACAGTTTTCTGCCCAGTTATCTTATTTTCATCAGACATGATAGTTGATAGTTTTTAGCACTCACTTACTTTTTGAGACAGAGAAAAGTGTGTCGCAATTCACAATTAATGAGGAAATTAAGCACAAAAAGAAACACTGTTTTTTTTTTATATTGAATGGGCATGCAAATTAGTGTACTTATAGTGTTTATTTTCAATTAATTACTTGTAAAAATGAGAAGAAAACATTTTCCAATCTGGATTTTCCGAAAAACTCACGTTTTGACAGTTCGTTTGCCCCGTGTTTGCCCTAGAAAAAAGACCCTCTGGGATTAAAATAATCAGAAATGTAAAAATTTATATTTATATATTTTTTAAAATATGGAACCACTGCCTATAAACAAAGTTATTTTCTTCTTTTTCAATTCATTTCAATTGAAAGTAATTAAAATTACCAAAGTTTCGGTTAAAGTAAAAGCCCAATTCATGTCAAAATAGAGATACAGAGTGCCGTGAGCTCATCAAAAACATTTTCTAGGGGGAAAAATGTTGACGTTTTAAAAAATAACCTTCAAAAATTGTTAAGTAACATTTTTGTCCGATACACAATTTTTATGTTAGTTTTTCTCAAAATACTATATAAATCCAATTAAAAATAGTGTAATTATGTGATAAAAAATACTATAAACTAATTAAAATAATTTTTGATGATCCTGTAAACATTGCAATAAAGCCAAATTAGAATGCACTTCCTCCGTTCAAGGGTACAACTTTAAAATGTTGCGATCATTATTTAAATGTAAATATGCAGTAAAAACTTCGACTAGAATTTTAAATTTGAGTAAAAACAGTTTTGCAACCCCGAACCACATTGCCGCTTGTCCCTACACGAGCCTGCTGAGGCTACAGCAAAAACCGGTAACAGCGCGGTGTCTTTGCGTAGAT
>JXPH01001341.1:15389-28825 GCA_001014845.1 Mochlonyx cinctipes | reverse complement strand
CGGAATAAAATCTAGGATATCACTAAACGGCCAATTTATGTTTGTAACAAATTGGTGCCAATGAGTTTGGGTTATAAACTAGGATAATAATTAATTGCTTACCGGCCATTTTGTTGAATGATTATTAAATAAAAGAATCAGAATTGGTCACTTATTTTGTATAATGGCGTTGATATACTTTTATTAATTAGAAGCGTCCTTCTGGAGTTTTCGGCAATTGCAAGTCAAGTAACCTGATCTTTTGCCTGGTTTAATAAGCGAACCGCAAATTCAAAATAAGTGTGATCACAATTAATTAATTACTCAAACTCATCCGTGCGTTTGGATGGAGCTGGACTGCTGTATTTGAATTATTGTACAAGTGTTATAATAGTCTGTTATGTTGTCAGTCGTCTTAGGATTTGTAATAAATATTTATATAATACAAAAATAAACTATATGCAAACCAAATGAATTGTTTACCTTAGAAACTGCAATCCAAGCACAGTCCTACAACCACAACTCGTAGGTTACAAATAATTAGCCTATTCTGACAAAGGCTTCTGTAAGCTCCCACACAAAGCTAATCAATAATCAGTTCGTCTCCCCGAATACATCGCTAATTATCCGGAGCGACGTTAGAAAAGGAGACATAGACAAATAAATAAAGTTAAAGTCATGAATTCGGATAGGCCTGGATCTTTTTCTGTGCACCTACAAGTCATTTATATTAAGTTAGGTGGCTTATTTGATTGAAAAATTGATATTAACATCCAATGCTCAAGAGATTTCCAAAAGCTGTTCGAAAACAATAAAATAATAAATTTAAATGTGGAAGAGAAACTAAATTAATAGTTAGAGAAAAATATGCCCTGCAGCCCCATCCAATGCATACTGGGTAAAAAATTATTCAAGAGAAAATGCACATAGTTATTCATATACTCAGAAATTTATAATAAAAAGGGCAGAATTTTCGATCCAAATGCAATAAATTTACTTATAATGAATTATTGTTATTTAACATTATTAACACACGCTTTCGAGTAGATTCATAATGAAAGATAATCAAATAGAATTAATGTCGGTTCATTTACATTTACATGATATACGCTTTCAAGCTAATTAGTAATCTGTTCTTTCACAGGACTTGATGGCTCTGAAATTTGAGCTTTTATTCAACCACTAGTACAACGTTTTAAAAAGAGCTCCACTTTCCTTTTAATATTTATTTTTACTTCCAAAAAAGTTAATGAGAAAGCTTTACCACAAATTTATCCAATGAACTTCTTTTGGAAGTCGAAATAAAGAAATAAAGTTTGAAAATTAGATTTCTGTGTTTTTGTGTAAAAGCTAAAAGAGGGAAAAGTGGGACCTTTGCTTATAAAAGTGCTAAATCTATACATAGATAAAAATCTCTGTATTTTATTTCGATTTATAAATATTTCTCTTAAATCTCCATCTCCATTTTAGAAACGAATAATAATAAATGGTTGTTTATATAATACATTATTATATGTTTGTTAAAGAGACTAACTGAACCGTCCGACTACCTACAATAATAGAAATAGAGGTAGCTCAGAACTGCAGATTAATTGATGCATGTCACGGATTCCCAGCAGGTGTTATTGCCACTGCCGAATCGCTTACACCACACACCAGGTTCAAACACATAATTGATTCTATTTATCAAACATATATTCAATGATATATGTTAATAAAATTATATGCTATATAGTGTGTAAATAAAAGACACTCAAAAATTAACCATTCTCATGATTCGACCAGAGATTATAATTATATAGGGTAAACTAATTCATTTCTGCCCTTTTAGCTTTTTTTCAATATATCTATAGCTTATGTATTCAGTAAAAAAATAATTTTTGGTTCCTCGGGGAAAGTTGGTCCAAATGGTCTGAAACGTGAAAAAAGACCCAAAAAAATGTCTGTATGTGTCTGTCGTCGTGTGATAACTCACCTAATTGTCAACCTATTTGAAACTGTTCTTAAATACTTACCATAAGCTTATATTCCAAATGTGAGCTCATTCCGATCACGAGAACTCAAGAATTCTGGAAGTGCCTGGGTGCACAGGAGCCCTCAGATCCCGATACGCTAGAAAAAAATTGACAAAACACCGAAATTTTATGTTTTTAAACCTCAATATCTAGAAAGTGGCTGGAGCTTGAATTATTTTTAGAGTATACATTGAAAGCTTCGATAACCCCTTGTAACATTTTGGGACTATGGACTGTAACATAGGCCAAATTGTAGTTTAATCTTTTAGGACTAAAGGACTGGTCATTATCGTCTAATCCTAAAAGACTAGACTACGATTTATTCTTTTAGGACCATTTTTCTTCGAGGACTGGACAAATGGTCCAAAAAGACTTGTTTTTATTCCCGGCCTTTTGTACTAATTTATTATACATTCTGGTCTACTCTCAATTGTTCAGTCGGTAGTTGTGGCGAATTGGCACAATTTTTGTTTGAGGACTAGACAAATAGTCCAAAAAGACTATTGTTGTTCCCCAGCCTTTTGTACTCATTTATTTTACATTCTGGTTTAGTTCCAATTGTCTACTCTAGGACTGCAGCGAATTCTAACATCTTCGACAGTCTTCGATCAGTCCTCAAAGACTGAAAAAAGTCAGGAAAAATTTACAAGTCCAGATATATAATTTTTTGGTAAATTTTAAATCAGTCCATAAGGACTGCAAAAAGACTGGGAAAAGACTTTGAAAAAAAGATAGATTTTTGGCAACCCGAAAGACTGCAAATAGACTTAGAAAAAATTTGATGGATTTTTGACTGGAAGGACTACAAAAAGACTGAATGGACTGTAAAAAGACTGCAAAAAGATAGATGAAAAATCACGTTAATTTTTGTACCGGTGTGTTTACATTCTTTTTACAGTCATTTAGGACTGATCGTAGACTAGTCCTTTATGTAAGTCCTCAAAGACTAAAAAAGATAGACATCACATGCGTCTCCGCTTGCTGTTCGGAGGGCGGTGGTTCGATCACAGAAGTCGATGAAAACATAAAAACCAGTCAGGAAGGACTGTAAAAAGATAGATCCTACAAATCCACGAATGAAAACCGTGGAATTGACTTTGTTTAGTCCACATAGACTGGACGCGGACGCGTGTGACATCAAATCAGTGGACGAACATCTTACGAATCTACGAATGAACATCCTGAATTCACGGACGATCACTTCGATCTGTCTCAAAGACTGAAAAAAGAAGTAAATAACACGGATTATATAGAAAATATGCAAGAGAAATCAGCCTGCAGTGGATAAGTGGATGGAGTATTGGATAGCGTCTTCGCTTGATTTTTGGAAGGCTGTGGTTCGATCCCAGAAGTCGGCGAAAAGAATAAAAAAATCAGTCCCCACTGAACGCGGACTATTCTTGTGGTTGAAGTTTCTCATTTTCAAAATTAGTCCGCGACTAGTCCATGAGGACAGACTTTCTTCAGTCTAAAAGGACTCAAAAAAGCCGGGTAAAAATAAAAAAATATCCCCGGGAAAATTTTTTAAAAATCCCTGACGCTGGACAGTACTCCAGTCATTTAGGACTGGGCGTTTTTGATTTTTGACCATGCTTCTGCAATTAAAAAGGCAGACTTTGGCTCCAGTCTTTGGGACAGTCCAAAAATAGACATTTTGTTCCACGGGAATTGATGGTGATAATGGTATCGGAGCAACAGTTTTTGAGATTTAAGACTTTGAAACAAAACAACTTAAAATGTCATAACTTGGGCCATGGTCGTCTTACAGTATTGGTGTCAAAGTAACTATTGGTCATTTTGAGACGTTATAACAGTATTTTTGTGGCCACCTTTTGTTCCACAACACCCTGTATTTCAGAGAACTTTCTAGGTATTAGTGCGCCTACAGTTTCTAGCGGACTCCAATCTACTATTGAATTTACAACTTAATTTAAAATTTACTTGAATGAAACAGGGCAAGCATTCAATCAATTCATTCAATTAATTTCACTAAAGTTTTAATTAAAACTCAATTGTGATTACCATCTCAGGCGCGAAATCATATTTATTTGAACCTCGAATTACGGGAGTGTTAATTAACTAAAATTAATCGCATTATCACTATAGAATTCATTTTTAAATTCAATGCATTAAAATAGTTACTCTGTTGGGGTGATACACCAATTATGATCATTTTGAGTTTCAATTACAAATACACTTTATGCCTGTTTATTGAAACACAAAATGATTTCTATTTGCACCCAACATTTTTTTTTCTCCAAAAACCTCATTTCACCGTTTCCTAGTTCCAGTTTTTGTCGTTTTATGTACTACACACGCCTGAAGTTTATCGTGGATAAACTTAAACGAAAAATATGAAGAAAATAAAACAGATGTCGCTACTATTCTTATTGAGTACCGTAAATGTACATTAATTAATCTGTATGCTGATGCAAGATCGACGAATTTTCGTTGCATGTTCGGACTGTTTAACCGATTCGTTCGATATTCGATAGAAATTCTGGATAAATTAATCAAATTTCTGACAAAGTTTTCGCTTTTCATCACTTTCAATTTAACAGATGAAAAGGTTAGAATTCTTTCTGTACTCACAAGTCCTCAGACAAGTTTGACCCTGGGACATCGGGATTTTGGGGCTCCTGTGTACCAGAAACTTCCAGGATTCTTGAGTTCTATTGATTATGAGCTCAAATTTAAAATATAAGCTTTTGGGTGTATAGTAGCAAGAACAGTTCCTAAAAAGTTTAACCATGGGACGTTGGGATCTGACGGCTCTTAGAATTCTCGAGTGGTCCGTTCCTGGTGCTTCCAATTAAGATACTTTCTTGGATAACTCTGTAAATACTTTTCCGTCCTCTTCAAAATTTGTACATATCATCTTTGTTGAAGTTTTAATCCAGTTTCTATCACAAAATATACATTAAATATGAAAGAAAAGCTACATAAATCCATTTTGTGGTTCCTACGTTTTTATCGTTAAAATGAAGAGCTTTTGTATGGAAGCCCACAGAAGGGCAGAAATTTATTATCAAAATATACCTACATGAAAAATTTCAGCTTGATCAATCAATTTTGGTATCTAATAACTCCTAGAGGTCCAAAACGTGTAGAAAAGTTGATTTGGGTGATTGTCATTTTTTGACCAAGAGCATGACTTTCACTTTTTAGAAGTTAAAGTAAAAATAAAACTGCGAGCTTTTCTTATAACATTATGTAGTAGAAAATATATTTTTATTATTTATTACAACATTTAAACTAATTAAAATTTATAAAAATTAATTTCTATTCCTATCCTAAATGAGAAAGTGCTTGATTACTCAAATTTACAATTTGTTTGCAATTCAATCAAAAATATTTATACAATTTACAACGTACCTATACAATACAAAAATGGATCGAACTTCTTTTTCTTAACCTAGAATAATTTACAAAGTTTTAATTTTCACATCAAAATTTACAAATTTTAAATTTTTATATCAAAAAGAGGCACATAATTTTAGTTACATCATATTAATTTTTTATTTTTTTGAAAAATTACAAAAAAATTTGACTAGAAAGATAAAGCGTAAAAAAATGTTTTTAGATGGCAGCCGCGACGTTGTTGGCTAGTTGGGCAGCGGACAAATCTTCATTCACTACAGAAACAACATCACCATCACCTTGTTGTGAACCTTTAACAGACACAGTATCCTCATTCTCATGACCAATGAGGACTCTATATTTTTTAGAAATTGCTTCCCAGTCAGCCACATTTTCAATTCTGGTTGTGTTTGCAGTTGTGAAACTAGTTTGCGAACCCAATGGTGAAGACACTTGTTGCTGTTGTTGTTGAGTTGATTCTGTTTTTAAATTAATCAATAAATTATTTTGCTATTACATAATTGTTTTGTATGTATTATAAAAGTAGATAAGGTTTAATTTTGATGTGTCAAGGCAGCGCTTCAACTATGGACGTCACAAATGTTTGCCAATCTAAGTTATAAATATCAATAGTATGTGGAGGATATGTGAAGTGTGAAGTCTTATAAGTACACTGAAAAAACAAATTCTGCCACTATGACAGAAACTTTTTTGAAATGAACTCAACAAAACTTTTCTGTGTCTTGTACATAATTTTTTGTTCGAACTAGATTTCTGAGTTAAACGAAGTCCGTTTAACGGACAAAATGCGAAAAAAAGTTACCAAATTTTTGTTGAGGCCAAAACAATTTTTTTTTCAGTGTATAGTATAGCGTTACTTTATAAGATATTTCATTAATAATAATCATAATATTGATATTTCGTATTTTGCTACTATACTAATGGTATCCTAGTGATTTATGATCATTTTATGTGCTTTTATCTACACGTATTATAATTGCGTTATGCAGCAGAATTTTTTTGTCACCCTCTATTTTATATTTAGCGAGTTTGTATTACGACCATACGTTTAAATTCGTTCAACCAATCTCTTACGGTTGTCATAGATGATGAAGGGTCCCCAGCCCATTGCCCGCATCCAACTTCGCTTTTATTTCTTCGCATGTTTTTCCATCCAAAAATAAAAAGCGAATTACGGATCGATATTGTTCTTTTTCCATTTAAACACGAAAAACGTGTGAAACAACTGGCTGCCAAATAAGTCTGAAATTTTTATATGGTGTCATGTGACAGATGACAGTACAAGACAATAATGCCAACTTTCCTCAGCAACGCCACCTATCTTTAAATACGGGTACTTATTATAGATCGATCCTCCTTGATATTCCCGAATATAGATGTCGACAAACATCATAATTATATTAAATATCTGTTTAAAGTGTACGTCTAGTGTTTCTGCTACATCAGGTATGTTCCCGTTAATTGGAAATCGCTCGGGACCGGCTTCCGAATAAAGAGAAGAAATTACATTGATCAACAATATATCAGAGAAACACACTTTTTCTCGTTAATTGGAATTTCATCCAATTAACGAGAAAATTCCATCGAAAATTCGTATTAACGGAGGTTCCAATTAACGGGAATATAAGGGGCTAATATGCTTTTGTACTATTGAAATTACACGCAAAAACAGTTGAAACTGTAACCGTAAAAGAATTGGTGGAATCGTATTTTTTAACGATGCTACAAACATTTTTTGCGTGTATGATTAAATAATATTTATAAATTTATTTCAGCTTTTCTTTTCATTGTAACTATTACGTTCATAAGCAATAACAGATAAAAACTCGGTTAAATGTAAAAACTACTTTTGTTACCTAATGTTAATGCGTTGAAAATGAGACAAAACACAGTTAACAATTTAACCGCGATTAAAACTCTGTTGATGCTTACGGACGTTAATTTAGTTATTTTTAATAAATTGAAATTGAGTTAATGTATGACTACGAGTGGTAGCTCTTCATAACTTTCAGAGGACCCAAAAAGTTGCTTATGAAGAGCATGGTGCGTCTGTTATAAAGAGCGTCCACCCTTAATAATATTTTAAAGCATCATTCACAGATGATTATTGATATTTTTGGTATTGCAAGTGGAGAACTACTTATTTAAATTAAATATAGTGGGTTGAGTTTCTAAAGTGTTATTTACAGCGTGTCTTTTTCGTGTTTTTCATATACTTATAACTTTGTTTTTTTTTTTTTTTTAATTTTAAAGCAAAATATTATTATTCCAATTTTTTCTACTCATCTATTGGAGAAGTTTTTGTGTATTTTATATTCTCATTACTAAAAAGTTGTTAAATAAACAAAAAAAAGCACATGCGCTGATGCAAACCTTTAGGAGCCACCTGACCTTTCTTGATCTTGGATAACCATTTTGCGCCAGCTCTGCTTCTTGGACTTTGTTTATTCATAGTCACCATATTCACAAGACTTGGGCGTTTTCTTTTCGTAAGTTTAGTCTGAAAATTTAACAAACATATTTTTCTGCACATTCTTTTCAAAATAAAGAGACAGATGGTAAATTACCTTGCAAATTGTTACACTCCATACAAACCACGTCGTGATGAGGTTCAAAGGAGACGGAGCCGTTGACGTTCGATGCATATTTCGAATAAGTTTTGATAATCCAAACTTCCATTCAATATCTGATTGAGCCTATATTTGAATAAAAAACATTGTGAAGTGTGAGTGAGTGTGTAAAATAATAGGAAATTGTGTGTGTTTGTGTGTCAGTCTTAATTAACTTTCAGTATTTTATTAAATGCAAAATTTGAAAGTGTCACTTTGGTCATTTGTACTGTTAAATCTGAATAATTCCCAGCCATGTTCATTCTATTCATGTTCATGCCAAATGAAATTACTCAAATAATATAGTACAATTCTTCAATTATGATACCTGAATTCTCTGATACGTATCAGACATCATAGCAATCAGCAGATTGATAAGTACAACAACGGATACCAACATGTATATCCCAAATACAATTTTGAACAAATATTCTGTCCAATAGGGCTGGGTACGTGTGGGAGGCTCATTAATTTTATCAATTTGTGTTTGATCTGTAGTCGTTTGACCAAATACAGCAAAAAATAGTAGTTCAAATGCAAGTATTGGATTCATGCGAACTAGAAACCAGAAAAATAGAATTAATTATAATTAACTAACCTGAATACGTTGATATGTATCCGACATCATAGCAATAAGAAGATTAATTAATACAACTACGGAGACTAACATATAAACCCCAAAAACTATTTTGAACAAATTTTCTGTCCACTCGGGACGCGTGGATCGCTGCGAATTGATGTCATCAGGTGAAGTTTGACCAAAAACGGCAAAAAATAGACGTTCAAAGGCGATTATCGGCGTCATCGGTACTGTAGGAAATTTTAAGTATTTTTGATTTACTTCTAAATCTGGTGATTTACGTTGGAATGGCGCGCAACAACAACTAAATTATTTTTAAATTTACATTTCTAGTATAAGAAGCATGTGTGAGTTTTAGTATCAAATAATTATTGGGGGTGTGAATTATTTCGAAACGTTTTACAAAAGATGACGTAACTATTTTTTAATTCTTTTTCCTTTTTGAGAATATTCTTGGACAGATGCTGTCCCTGACTGTTAATTTCTAGTATTTATCATTTAGCTGAAGTAAAAAAGAAAATATTTTCTACTTGATCAAATATGTCGAGTTTTGTACCGAATAAAGTATTTTTGTGGGAGATTTTACTCAATTACTTTAATATGAAGAAAAGTGCTGCCAAAAGTCATCGTATTTTACAGGAAGTTTATGGTGACCATGCTCTTGAAAGGAGATTTGACTGATTGTAACAATTGGCGTAGCATTAATATCCTTTGTGTCGTGATGAAAGTGTTTTCTAGAATAATTCTTGATCGTATAGTAGAAATGATAGACAAATTGCTTTGTCCTGAACATGCAGGTTTCAAAGCCCAGAAGTCCTGCATCGATCAAATCAGCACCTTACGAATTATCATACAGCAATCAGTCGAGATGCGCTCTCCATTGTATCTGCTGTTCATCGATTACGAAAAAGCATTTGATTCCTTAGATAGGGAATGCATATGGGCTGAATTGAAAAACTTGGGTGTACGCAATAAAATCATATCTCTGATATGCAAGAGTTATGAGGATTTCAAATGTAAAGTACTTCACAACGCCAACTTGTATGAACCCTATGAAACACTTCCAGGTGTCAGACAAAGCTGTTTTTGTAGAAACTGCTGTTTCTTATCGTTCTAAATGGAGTGGCGATACGAGCAACAAAAAACAAGCCACGAGAAATCATTTGGAACCCCCTCATACCGCGAGAGCGATTAGAGTCGCTAGATTTTTTTCTGAGAATAAATCTGAGCTAGCACATAAGCCAGTGGATATGCAATATAAAGTGAATGACCTAGAACGAGAGTCTGCTAAAGTTGGGCTGAAAATCAACGTTAGCGAGACAAAAGAAATGCGCATAAATGCAGACTCCAATCTTCCTCTAATGCTCGCCAACAACCCCATAGGGCGAGTAAGCAATTACAGCATCTGGGGAGTATTGTTAGCGAAACCGGCGGTGCAGCTAAAGTTGTAAAAACCAGGATTTAAAAAGGGCGTGATGCATTCATCGCCCTTAATCGTATATGGCACTTTTCGAACTACAATCACCATATTTAGATCATGTGTACTGTCTGCACTATTATATGATTGTGAGACCTGACTCGTTACAGAGAACATAAAACGAAAAATACAAGTTTTCGTCCTCCGTTGTCTTGGCAAAATCTTACTTATCTTTTTACCTCGCCGCATTACAAAAGAAAAATTATGGCAAGGAACTGAACAGAAGAATGCCAATCTTGATAAACGTAGGAGAAAATTTTGTTGGATTGGGCACACTCCCAGGAAAAACCCCGAAGAAGTTTGTCACCAAGCACTTGTGTACAACCTACAAGGTAACAAAAGCTGAGGACGACCGCTCAACGCTGGTGGAAACTAATGCTTGGGCAGTTCAAAGTGGCAGCTCTTCGTTTAACAATATATGGGACTTGAAGCAAATGGCACTCCGACGTACGAGATGGTGACTTTTTATTGATGGCCTAGGTCTTAGAGCAGTTCAGCATCACCGCTGGATAAGGCGATAAGTAAAGTAAAGTAAGTATGCTCCAGCAGAGCAAACGTGCNGTACGAGATGGTGACTTTTTATTGATGGCCTAGGTCTTAGAGCAGTTCAGCATCACCGCTGGATAAGGCGATAAGTAAAGTAAAGTAAGTATGCTCCAGCAGAGCAAACGTGCCGAAAGTGGTTTGAACGGTTCAAAAGTGGTGATTTTGACTTGGAAGGCAAAGATCCACTTGGACAGCCAAAACAATTTGAGGACACTAATTTAGGTTAGTATCAAATGTAAGAAAGACTTGCACAATCATTGGAGTTGATTGTTCAATCATTGCCAAACGTTTTCATAAGTTAATAATGATTCAAAAGCAAGGAAATTGGGTGCCATATCAATTGAAACCAAGAGATATCGAGCGTCGTTTATTCACGTGCGATCAACTGCTGCAGCGGCACAAACGAAAGGGTTTTTTGCACCGTATAGTTACTGGCGATGAGAAGTGGATCCACTATAATAACCCAAAGCGTTATAAATCATGGATTAAGCCCGGACAACCATCATCAAAGACCCCAATATTCATGGATGCAAGCTTATGCTCTATATTTGGTGATGGAACCAGCTAGGTGTAGCGTATTATGAGCTGCTCCAACCTAACGAATCAATCGCAGGAGCTCGCTACACATCACAATAAATGCGTTTAAGCCGCGCATTAAAGAAAAAAAGGCCACAATATGTCAAAAGACAATGCTCGGCCTCATGTTACTCTGCCTGTGAAAACCTACCCCACCCTTCATATAGCCCAGACATTCCTCACTCCGTCAAACTACCATCTCTTCCGATCGACGACGCATGGCCTTGCTGAGCAGCACTTCACTTCATACGACCAATGCAAAAATTGGGTTGATTCGTTGACCGCCTCAAAAGACTATAGTCCTTTTTTCGCCGCAGAATCCGTATGCTGCCAGAAAGATGGCTAGCGATGGACAATACTTTGAACATTAAATGTTTAATCACATTTTTACAATAAAGTTTTAATTTTTTGAAAAACTGCTATGAATTAATTCACACACAATTTTTGTAACAATTATTATCAATTTCAGCGATTATTTCTTACTGAAACCTATCACATTGTGCAAAATATTCCAATTAACTTTAAACATTTTCTCCATTAAAGTGTGCAATTTTTTCACAATATACAAGCAAATTAAATAATAACCTTTAGCCATTCTCGGGTGATCTTCATTTCGACCAACATTACATCACAAGATGATCATTCAAACGTGTGATTTTAGTGACTTTCTGGTGAACATACATTTTACTTATTCAAATCCAAATCAGCCGCCATTTTCATTTTACCAAAATATATATAGTTTCAAATTATAATGTGTTCTGAAATTATTAAAATTTTGTTATATTTTCAGTCCAGATTTCCTTTCTATAGAAAAATAATACTGTCATGCTGAAAAAGAAAAATTATACATTACATTCCACATTGAAATTAAAACTAACGAAAAAAACATTTTGCATCCATGTTGGTTACTTTTTTCAGTTCATTATTTTTTGACACAGCCATTGACAGAAAAACTAACAAAATAATATTGTAAAATATTTAAGCACAACATTATGAACATTATGATATGTTAAGAAATAATAGTTCATTCCAAAAACCAAAATAAATACGTGTAAAAGCTCTCTGATCCAATCAGATTTTTCTATTTCAGCTAGAGAGCTTTCATCCGTACACTCATTCTCTAAACGGTGGTGGATTCAAAGTGGACATTTAAATATAAATATAAGTATGATGGTCATGTATTTAGAGTAGGTCAGAAGACTTACTGTCCGCCTTATGTTTCCTACGATAATCTGTTATTGGAGCCCGCTCTTCGGACGCCCGCTTTATGCGTTCTGTTTCACTATCCTCCTTATCAATATTATCTAAAATATCTATTGTCAAAATGTTAAAATTATGTTATTTTATGTACATTAAAAAGATTTTGAACTTAAAAATGTTAATTCGTGTTTATAGAATAAAAATAAATTTGATTCATTCATCAGTCTCTAAAGAACCGACTTACCATATTAATGTTAAAATTCTGATTCACTAAATTGGTTGCTGAAATGCCAAATTTTTAGGTCAAAAATTAGTTCCGGAACATTTTGAAAAATATCTAAAAATTCCGCTCCCTATGAAACCCGAGGGTGGCTCTGGCTCTGTCCAGGACGCATGAGAAAAATACTGACAAAAACAATTGAATAATACTAGTTCTGATACACCTACTTAGCCTAGATGTTAAAACTTATTAAAAAATATTTTGAACCTTCAGAAACCTCAGGGGTAACTCAGTTGTGTTTTCAAAAACCATGGACTGGAAGCGTCGAAAGCCAAGTACCATCAAAATTTAAATGTTGTGAGTGTCAGGTAAAGGAAATAGGTTTATTAGGGTGGCCCCAGAATAGCCAACTTCATTTGATTTTAAGTCTTACCCCCTCAAAAAATGCTTCTGAAATTTTAAGCTTAATCAGTCACGTGGTTCTACATATACAGGGCTGGGCACATGGAAACCCATTGAAAAATTCAAGGGGCCCTTGACGATATCTCTGGTTTCAGTCATCCGATTAACCCCTATCAGACTGAGTTGAGTCACTCACTTGCAATGGCCTCGCAAAATTTTTATTTGTGGACCGATTTTCATGAACAAGCCCTCAAAACAAAGCTTGAAGTTTCCTCTTTTGATTTAGGGTATAGTCGTTGAATTACGCTCCCCCTTCTCCTCCTAATAATTAATTTAAAAATATACAAATAAGTGACGCCAGAGGTCTGTCAAGATTCTACAATCCACATGCTTTTCAGTCGGTTTCAACATCTTGGCTAAGTCTATACATTAGAGCCAAAACAACCCTGAA
>JXPH01001341.1:0-14249 GCA_001014845.1 Mochlonyx cinctipes | reverse complement strand
TTTTTAGTACATTCATTAATCTGAAAATCTTAGAGCCCTACTGGCAAAANAATTGATTTCAGATCCTTTTTCTGTATAAAATTACCTTTCATTTTTGACATCTTGTTCGGTAAAATACCTTGAAATAACAAAACCGGTGCATATATGGGCCTTATGGCCAATCCATGGATGACCAATGGGTCTAATAATTAAGATCATAAAAATAAATTTCAGATCCTTATGAAATTTCCTTTCATTTGGTATCTTACACGGTACCGATCTTTTTCTTGCCGGATTATGGTCCCTATGAACCGATATGGAGGCTAAGTATAGGACCTACGTGAAAATAAGCCCCAATCTCTTCAGGGTTGTTTTGGCTCTAATGTATAGACTTAGCCAAGATGTTGAAACCGACTAAAAAGCATGTAGAACCTAGACAGACCTCTGGGATCCCTCATTTGTATATTTTTAAATTAATTATTAGCAGGAGAAGGGGGAGCCTAATTCAACGACTTTACCCTAAATCAAAAGAGGATACTTTAAGCTTTACCTTGAGGGCTTGTTCATAAAAATCGGTCAAGTAATACGCAACTTATGGAGATTTAAAATCAAAAATACAAGTGAGTGACCCCACCCGTCTTTTATGTGTGTTTTTTTGTCTCGTTAGTTATGGGTTAAGCTAAAAATTGGCACATAATTTTTTTAGTACATTCATTAATCTGAAAATCTTAGAGCCCTACTGGCAAAAGCCACTATGGGCTCTAGTACAAAAGTAACTGAATGTATAAGTTTTTAAGTTATAACTCTATGGCCCAAGGTCCGATTAAGCTCAAACTTGCTATGGATGCTTAATTTTTATTATTTATTGAAGCCCTGAAATTTTGAACTTAATCGGTTAAAAGCTTCTATAGGCTGCAGTACAAAATTACTCATAAAAATGTAATGAAATGGTATTTTAACCATAGCTTCCATTCCTGTGCATGGAAATTGCTCAAAATTTGGTCATCTTATGTGCAGGAACGGATGTTATAGTTAAATGCCATTTTATTACATTTTTATGAGTAATTTTGTACTGGAGTCTATAGATAATTTAGATCAAAATTTCAGAACTTCATTCAATTAAAAAAAACAAATAGAGCATCCATACACAGATTAATTTACATTTACATTAATTTTAGTTCGAACTTCGAACTATTAATTTTAGTTCAGTTTTTAAACTTTGCCAGAAGGGTCAGGGCTGACCACTTTTACAAAAACGATTTATTTTAGTTCACATACCCGAACTATTTTTATAAGTTTTTTTTAACTATTTATTTTAGATTTTTCCTCTAAAAAACTAGTTCTTGTTCATGAACTGTTCTGATAGTTACACGAACTAAAAATTATCGTCTCTCAAATTTTCTGTGTGCCAATTTAGAAATTAATCGGAGCTTGGGCCTTTGCCCATGGAGCTACTTTTGTACTAGAGCCCAAAGTAGCTTTTGCCAACTGGGCTCCAAAATAGCTACTCCCACATAATTGTTCATCAGAGTCGGTTTGTACAAAAAAAAATATCCAGTATAAAATTGATTTTTCAACTTTGAAGGGTCGTAAGAGAAAATTTAATCCACAAAAACAAGAAAGGAAATTATTTTTAATAAATTTGGTTGAAAACCCTCCAAAAACCTCTATTTTGACGGTTTTTTATCGGTAGTGCGTCCAAAATGATGGAGGAATTATAAAATTGAAAGACAAAATCAGTGAGTGGGTAAGAGTTAAATTCAGATGAGGTCATTTATTCTGAAATACCTATAGGATTTTAAAACTGAAATCGACAGCTCAGTTACCTCACCCACGTTTAACTAATTTTATTTCACTTGATATAGGTTACCTATTATCCGTACCATGTAATGTACAAAACTGGCCATACCTCAATGAATCTGAATTACAAATAAACCAATAATTTCAATATATACCAGTACAAATTATCATTTTTAATTCGATCGCTATTATTAAATTTATTTAAATTTATTGATAATGTTTAGAAAAGGGTCATGCAAATTTAGAATAATTTACATTATAATAATCAATCTTCTTATTATGTCTTCAATCATTATAATATTTTATTATTTAAGTTTAATTTAAAAAAAAAATTTGTTTAAAACTTACCATCACTAAAATAAGCAGCTGAATTTGCAGTTCGGGGCAGTCTTCTAATCTCATCAACACTTAAATTATGAAAAGATTGATTCAATGCTACTATATGCATAGAGAAACCGAAAACAAAAATGGCTAAGACAGCTAAAAACCGGGCTAAATCTTTCAACAAATCACCGATAATAATAGCCCATGGACCAAACAAGTGATGGAATGATAAAAAGTCTAGAATCTGAACACAAGCTAAAAGAAAAGACAGCGCGAATAATTGATTCCTACAATAAAGTAACGTTGGCCAATATGTTTTATTAACGTAAAGCATGCCAGAGACATGAACTCCTACACCTATAATTCCGAATAATAAAACTAATACTTTAATACTACCCAGTCCTGATTTATCACTAGGATTTGTTAATTCGAATAACAAAAGTCCACTTAACCAGATTAGAAGACCCCATTCGTACCAATAGGGCAATAAACTTGGTCTAACTACTGGATAAATAGGCGTAATACCAACTACCATTAAATGCATCATGAGATATATATGGGAAGTGAGGTACGACATGAATTTGATAATTGGAACTTTGTAAAACTTATGACCTAAGGGCAATGTGAAGATGACCCAAACAGGGGGGCACAATATGAAACCAATAAACAATAACATTATCCGCCACGCCGGCCAACTTAGAGTTCCTCTCCAGAGTTCCTGTTGAATAGAAAAAAGTTAAATTTTTATTATTAAAATATTCAAATGTCTACTAGCGCCGCTACACACAACCAGTGCAAAATATTCTAGCTATGTAAAAAAAGTATAATTAATAATGAATGATTTTCTTCAAAAAGAACCATCTTACATGAAATTTGTGCGTTCCGATACTAAATGCCACTAATGTGGAAATATGTAGCTTCTCTAGAAGTGTTTCAGTTGTTGGAGGAGACGCAATGAATTAGCTTTTGTTCAATAATTTTCCTCATTGCTTTTCCTTCAAAAACTATAGGAAACTAATAATAACATTATGTGACTTGTGTCTGTATGTAGGTATAATGGTTAAACGTGTATCCGATTCCGATTCCGATTCATATTATGCAAGTAGATTAGATTTATCGAAATTTACTTTAATTGATGAGCATATGAGAGAATAATATAAAATACGACTAAGTTTACAAGTATTCCCATTTGGTTGATACCTATTCACGTGTGATCTATCGTGGGAATTCGATTGATGTACTATGGATATATGGATTATCGGATATTGCCGGGGGAGGAATGAGATTAACATCGCAAGTGTGAACGGAGGCCTCAATGCGGACCCATTGTGACTAGCTCCGAGCTGACAGACTAGGTAGAAGGACATGACAGTTGATAGGAACATGATATTGGTGTGCAGATTTGTGCACGTATTGTTGAACTTCAGTTCATAGTGAGTTCCGAACCACTAGAATGGTTAGCCTAACGTGTTACCAGTTCGTTAGCAAATTTGTATTTCTACAGACAGCCATCACGTTTTATTTTTGCTGCAATGAAATTGACTAATCTTCTGCGACATGAGCTCCTTACACCTTTTATCTGGGTGTACATTAGGCTAAACGTACATTTGGTAAACAGTTTATTAGGGTTAAACTAATGAAACGTAGATAAAACAAAATATACAAAGAAGAATAGATGAGCAGCTGAATACTAAATATGAGGCTATGCCACTGTGCTTCCCAGTCATCTGCCTTAGTTTTATAACATAATCAACACAGCAATATCCAGGATACGGCTAACACTGTGTTTCTAGATCATTTGCCTGGGTTCTATCGCCTAATCAACCCAGCAATGTCCACATAACAGTAAAAAAAAGATGCCAATATTCTTGGCCTGTTAATGTACGGTGTTGACCTAACTTTGATCTAATGTACTGTTAGCCTAATGTACCGTTGCCTTAATGTACTGTTGGCTTAATGCACTGTTGGCTTAATGAACTGCGGGCCTGATGTACATTTGGCCTAATGTACGATTGGCTTAATGTCTCTGGTACTTATATCTTATATGGTTGCATAAGTATATATATACAGCTTCTGACAAAAAAACACCAAGTAAAATAATTGTCATAGATGAGATTTGAACCTTATTCCTTCCTGATTGCGTTTCATTCTCAACATACTATCTATTTGCTGAGAACTTTCAAATCTACAATTCTGATAGGCTCGAAAATGCGCAGCAAATCATCTCCAATCTTGAGCGTATACTGGAGTGGAGTAAATGCAATGACCTAAAATTAAACACAATCAGGCTGTTAAGCTGAGCGTATTTCAGAAGTTCCAAGTGTACGACTCGATGATCAAAATATTGATTATAGTTCAACTGCAAAAAATCTTGGTTTGTATATGGACTCTCACCTCAATGGGATGAGTAATGCTGCAGCTGTATGCAAAATGTATATTACAGCGTGCATTCCCTAAATCGAATGAGATTCTATACACCTCAAAATATTCGGCTACAACTGGTAAAATCCTTGATCTTGGCACATTTTCAGTATTGTGACGTTATTTTTTGAAATGTCAGTTGTGGAGTGTTGAGAAAACTCCGCCTTGCATTCAATGCATGCTTGCGATTTAGGCGTTTTGATCAAATCTCGCATCTTGAGTTATGCCTGTTGGGGTGCTCTATAGCAGAGTTTTTCAAGTAAAGAATAGCTTGCAGTGTCGTTAAGGTACTGGAATCCTTCTGATACTACGATATAGTACGGAGGGCCCTCGAAATCCTTTAGAATAGAGGGTGTTAGAGTTTGGAGCTTCTTACCAGTTCTGAATTAGAGAGGATTTAGGCTTTTAAAACTTCGGCATTTGAATTCTTCAAAACCTGAGTAGGTTGTGAATGTTTTNAGTGTCGTTAAGGTACTGGAATCCTTCTGATACTACGATATAGTACGGAGGGCCCTCGAAATCCTTTAGAATAGAGGGTGTTAGAGTTTGGAGCTTCTTACCAGTTCTGAATTAGAGAGGATTTAGGCTTTTAAAACTTCGGCATTTGAATTCTTCAAAACCTGAGTAGGTTGTGAATGTTTTATTTTATATATGTTAATTAATTTTATGTTCATTTTGATTTAATCACTGTCCTGTTATACTTTGACAAGCTTCGGCTTATTTATACACTGAATAAAATACAAATACAAATAAAGAAACGGCTTCATGGAACCATACCAAAAATGGGTCGACGAACCAGTTCAGTCATATGATAATTAAAACAAGTACCCTTAAAAGAGCTGTACTCCTAAAAAATGCATAAAACTAATTTGACATATTTTTTCAAATAAAAACAAGATATGTTATGACACTTGGAATAAACAAAAACACTTTGGCATTATTTTGCCTCTACAAATACCCTATACCCACTCCATATATACATTCTCCCTGTTCTGAACTCAGAACTCTGAATTCATAATTAAGAAAATGTCACCCAAAATAATGTTCACTTACGGTAGTACTTTTACTTATTATAGCTTTTTTCGAATGATTGAGTAGTAACAAAAAGACAAAGATATGGTTTAAAAAGAAAATTTAGCATGATAAGTAATTTTTAGCTACTGCTACCTGAAATAATAGCTATTAAAGCGTGTAATTTAAGTTTTGTTTTTTTTTCTTCTAATAATTGATTGAGTTAATTTAAATAAAAATTCTACATCTAATTTATGGAACTACCGGATTTAAATAAAATTAATTATAATCTACTGTCTGTTATGAATCGGTATGACTCAAGCAAAAAGTAGGACCAAAAGTGTCTTTGTTGTGTTGAAATAATAAATTTAATAAAAGTGTTATTGTGTAGTGATATCTGCGTAGAATCGGATTTGCGATAAATCGATAGGTCAACTAGTTTTCAAGCCTAATTCGAAAGAATAAAAATTTTGCGCAATCTACCAGCCTCTAATTCCACCTATCGTTTACCTGCAGATATCTCTGGACGACAGTGTGAGCGATAACTTCTTTTTGCTCATTTTCTATCAGTACGTCAAGAAACTCCATATTTCTACGATCTGTGGCAGTCAAAATACGGCCCGCTGAGTCTGAACCGGCTGCTAACGCTAGTAGCTCAGTTGCCATAGTCTCGCATTGCTTTCCGGCGGCAATCAAATCTTTTGCTCTTTCTTTTTCCTGAAATTTTTTAAATTTGTTATTAATCATTAGTCTCTACACTACATTTGATGGGATATTTCAGAATTATGGTAGGTACCTGGAATATAGTACTAAGTTCATTTACTTGAATTATCTAACAAATGTCAAAGAGATTTAGCGACCTAAAAGTATTTAAAAATTACCTTAGTTGACAAAACGTTAAAAATATTAGATAATTTGGCAGCGGCGTCAACTGGAGCAGGCGATACTAATATAAATTCTTCGATCGGCTTGTCATTATGATTTTTTGAGACTATCATTAAATTATAAACGAAACGTTTGTCTTCCATTAGGCCGTAGGTGTCATGCTCTTTGTGCATCAAAAACGTCAACACGTCATTATGTCCTTCAGACGCAGCAAACCATATTGGTGCACAACCATAGCTAGTTTCCGTTTTCGGAGATCCACCAGATTCAACTAACAGTTTGACAACATTCAGAAATCCAGCTTTGGCCGTACAATGTAGGGCTGTCCATCCATTTTTGTCCGTTGCATTTATATCTGCACCTTGTCCCAGCAATACTTCAACCATTTGAAAATGGCCATGTGTGGCGGCTATATGAAGACCACTTTTGCCATGCCTATCGACACTGTGTAATAATTCTGCAGATCTACTCAGCAGCAAACCAAGAATTGAAACGTGGCCTCCTAAACATGCTAGATGCAAAGAATTGTAACCCTGAATAAACAAGAATAAACATTTAGAGTCAAGTATTCAAATTGTAACAAAAATAGCCTACATTTTCTGTGGTGGCAGCATCAACCTGAACCCCAGCAGAGTTGAGCAAGAGACGCACAACATTTTCATTTCCAGAGTAGGATGCGAGATGCAAAGGAGTCATTCCAGATTCTGTTCCTAATTCAGGTACTAATGATGTGCCAGATGGAGAATCGGATTTAACAGTAGCAGGTACATTTATTAAAATTTCTCTCACTGTATCCGCTTGTCCGTAAAAAGCGGCAATGTGCAGTGGTGTTAAACCCAATTTTTTACTGGACACCCTTAGTGAATTAGATGTCCTCATTACTTCTAGTACTTGGCCATGGCCGTTTTTTGCAGCCAAATGAACTGCTGTAAAACCAGACTTATTCTCATCTAAAACAGAAGCGCCAGCCCTCACTAATGCCTTTACAACATCAGCGTGACCGCCCTCAGCCGCTAACTGCAGTGCCGTTGAATCCGTTAACTTATTTCTACATGTTATCACACCACTTCTATCGAACTTCATAAGCTCTTCTATCACCTTTACAGATCCTTGCATTGCAGCAATATGTGCGCAAGTATTGCCATCCTTACTGGTTGCCATGACCAGATTTGGATGTTGTTGAAGAAATAATTTGGCAACATCGGAGAAATTGTTTTGTGCAGCTACGTGAATAGGTTTTTGACCCACATCATCCGTCGCATCAATATTTGCACCTAAATCTAATAATAATTTACAAACGTCTATCTGACCATTTGCGGCTGCCAAATGCAATGGCGTTTGCTTTCGCAACGTTAAAATATCTACAACAGCGTTATGTTCTTTCACAAGAAACTTCACTAATTCAGAATGACCATTCATAGCTGCCAAATGGAGTGCCGTTCGCCCAACTCGGGATTTTGAATTAATAAAAGCTTTATTTGTCAGCAAAGCATCACATACTTGAAGAAACCCATGCTCAGCTGCTAAATGCAGCGCAGATCTACCTTCATTATCAAACACATCCACTCTGGCATGATTAGCCAGCAATGTATTCACAAACTCCATATGCCCCCGGTTACAAGCTATAAGCAATGGTGTCCACCCTTGACTTGACTGTCTATTCATCGCTTTCTGAATGTCAGTAGCAGTCATGTGGTTTAGCATTTGCGTCAACACATCATTATTACCCGCCACAGCTACCGCATGAAAGCACGTCTCCGTTGTCGTTTTTGTGCAGAGAGAAACATCTGCGCCATTTTCCAGTAACATACGTGCAATTTCCTTATCACTATTTGGACTTTTAACCTCAGATTTATTCACTTGGCACGCATAATGCAATGCAGTAGCACCATCTTCATTGGTATAATTTATATAATTTCTCAAAACATCTTTTCCATGTCTCTTTAGCACAAAGGCAATCACATTCCTCATTATTTCAGGATGACAACTACGTGCAGCGAGATGTAGTGGAGTTTCACCAGCCTTAAAAATATATTTTTTAATACAATATAATCAAGATATAGTACGTATACCTAGTTAACTGAAGATACGGTGCAAGTATAAATAGTGCATTTTAATTAAATTTCAATCTTACATTTGATTTTAATAAAGGGTCACCACCGTCTTCTAAAAGTAAATCTAAAGTAACGACATTTCCCGAACTTGAAGCTACATGTACTGGTGTTTGGCCATTGTCCATAGTGATATTGGCACCGGCTCCTGATTTCAACAGCATCAGTCCACAACGATCTCCGTCTTTCACTCGGGCAGCTATATGAAGTGGAGTTTCCAAATATTTGCCACCTCGAACGTGGACTTCAGCACCAAAACCCAAAAGTGTTTCAACTACCTGTGGTTTGGCGGATTGAACAGCAATGTGGAGGGCAGTGTAATTATCCTGGTAAGAGATATTACATAAATAACACGTTAAAAATATTACGGAAACACTGTAATAAGTAATTGGTACTTACGTTGGTGGTCACATCAACTTTTTCACCTTTCTGCAGGAGTGTGTGGATAATACCAGTATGTCCAAACTTTGCAGCTGTATGAATACTTCTCGCACCACCTTTATTTGGCATGTGAAGATAGACACCTTTCTTGAACAACATCGTTGCACAATCAGCATGTCCATTTAATGAGGCGATATGCATCAAAGTGCTACCGTCTTTTGTTCTTTCATAAATACTAGCTTTGAATTTATCTGCTAAGATTTCAATGACTGAAGCATGTCCATTTTCAGCGGCCAAATGCATGGGAGTGCGATCTACAAAGAAAATTCATTAATCTAATTCTTAAGATACCAATTTTTCCCCCCTCATATACCTTGATTATCTGCAATAGCAGCTGAAGCTCGGATGGTATAAAAGTACTTAACCAACGGTTCATCACCACCAGCTGCTGCTATATGTAGGGCTGTTTGTCCTTCTCCATTCTGAAGATCGGCATTCGTTCCATAGTCAATCAAAATTCTCGCCATTTCGACATCCTTCCTTCTAGCAGCCAAGTGCAGGGCAGTGTCTCCATTTGATGTGGTTGCCTATAGTTAAACATTTCAAAATTAATTTAGTCAGCAAATTTTTAAATTTATGGTAAGATCCACTTAAGACCCAGCTTCCCACAATCTTATGTCGCAAAATAATCAATACAAAATTTCTGAATACACTAGTAGTAGTAAAACTACTGATAGTGGTAGTAGAATAAAAAGGTTATTCAATATTTTCAAATCTAAAAATAAAAAATTCACTGCCAAAACTAAAATTTTAAATAAAATGGAAAATTCGTGATGAGTATTATGAAAAATCAATCACTTCAAGGATAACCTTTAACACTGTGGATTTTTTTTAATCGATCTCAAAAGTTGGAGTTACGAATCACCCATTTGGGACAAATTAAATTAAATTATTTTTAAACTCAACAGAAATTAAATCACTGCAACTAATATGGCTACGCAATAATATTAATAATCGAATTAATTTTTTTTATTCTACTTACTTTCAATTGTTCCGCCGTTTGTGACGATAAAAGCTCCCTGCACATAGACTGGTTGCCAGCTTCCA
The DNA here is from genome assembly GCA_001014845.1 of Mochlonyx cinctipes. Lineage (NCBI taxonomy): Eukaryota > Metazoa > Arthropoda > Insecta > Diptera > Chaoboridae > Mochlonyx > Mochlonyx cinctipes. The sequence continues at coordinate 4,230 of JXPH01001341.1, read as the reverse complement.
CAGCCAGCAGTAATGGAATTTTTCCTTTCTGTAAAAAAGCATTTTTAACAATTTGAATCCATGAAGCTTTCTGTTTTTTCTCAGCTTTTCTTCTATTCAACGCTACAAAGTTCTTGGCAAGTTTTGAAACTCCGAACTTAGGACTAGGGCGACTTTGTGTAGGTGTATTTGGTCTAGAACGTACCGTTGGTGTTAACAGCCTTTCTGGATCGATTTGTAGTAGTTGGGGACCAAGAGCTTCCGAACTTAACCGGACGATACTTTCCAGGTCGACCATGGAAGGTCGTGCAGACGACAGTCGACTTCCCCGTTCCACATCCTTTTCTTTCTTATTGATTACCGATCGAGCGTATTTAGATTGTACATTTTGAAATTTCTTAGTTAGGGCACTCGCGGGAGTACTCGTTGACATTGTCTTGATAAAACAACAACCATATTGGAACTATTTTCCTGCGCTGAAGACTGAATCCAAATTTTAAATTTATTCGGAAATCTATTTATGAAATTCATTGCAATAGAGGTATATAACCGATACCCCTACAAATACAAAAAAAATATCATAAATTTTGCAATCGAAAATCGTGTTTTCGAGTGGAAAATCAGTTTTCTGGAGGCAAACAAATGAATTCATGAACAAATGTCATGTTGATAAACATTTCCACTTCACACAAATATATTTAGGTATAGGTATATACCTATTTAAATCAGACAAAAGTTTGTTTTTGTGCATGTGTAACTTAAAATATTTCATTGAAAACATCAAAAATATAAATATAGAGTTTATCTATATCCTATATGCAAACAAGAATTGATTGACTTGCAATTCTAGCTCCATACAATGTAATCATACAATTCTGTTGTAATAATAACTATCTGATGGGTAGGTATTGTCAGCGCTGTATTAGCAGGGTGAACGCAGACACGATAATCAAAAATTGAAAAACTACCGAGATCAAAAATACATATACATACAGATTAAGTAGCTTCTAATAAATCCCCGAAAAAACCAAACATCCATCATGGCCGCTGAAATAGAACATAATGCTGCCACCTGAACAGGATTTACAGGAAGTATTGACACCCTTCGATAAAATTCGCCGAAATGAATCGTCTCCAACGAGACGAACGTTACAAAAAGTGTAAACGTTACGTAAATTTGAAGTGACGGGTATTATGTGAAAAGTCAAACGTCAATTTACTTTCTGTAAACCCCGCTAGAGATAAAGAAAACCCTGACCCTTCAGCATCGTCGAATTTTTAGCCCTGTAGAAAATCTGTATGTAAATGTATTTTTGCCGAGATTTTCTACAATACTGCCGTCACAATTAAAAAATTCCTATCTACACTTTTTGATAAAATTGAGTTAGATACTAGCTAAGCTAAATCTCACTGATGCGCATCTTGTCAATTTTTTTCAGCACAATCGATGTGGTGAAAATTGTACAAATCGTTCCCAAATTTTCAATTTTACATAGGAAAAATTTTAGAAAACATTGATTTTCTCGAAATGTCAAAAAGTGTAGATAGTTATTTTGTAATTGTAACGGCAGAATAAATGAGAGAAGGTTTCTGACCTATTTACAAAAACAAACAAATCCACGCTCTGAAAACAAAAAAATGTCGATTTTACTGACGAAAGACGGTGCATTTTGCATGTACGAAAAGTCAATAACATTCTACGGGTGCTATCTGACATTTCAATTTTATCATACAAACGCCAACCAAAAGTCCGTGTATTTGACGGGTGTTGTCCGTGCACCAATAGTGCATTGACTACAACCGTCAATTGGACGGGTGAGCGTCAGTGCATCACTCGTGCACTAACTTGCGTCTTCAGTGCACCACTAGTGTTCCACTAAAGGTGCACCGCCGACAACCGTCAAATTCATGAGTGAAATCAGTGCACTAGTATAGGGCCGATGACACCCATCAAATCTACGAGGTTTTTATCCAATGCATAAATTTTATTATGAAAACGCCAACTAAAAAGCAGTTCATTTGATGGGCAGCGTCCGTAGATCATTGGTTTATTCACCCGTTAATTTGTTGTTGTCCTTTTGCATCAAGGAAAGGATTCTGAAAACAAATTTTCATCTCATCAGCTCTAAGAGAAAGCTTATAGAACTCAAAATTCTTCAAGCCTAGCATGAAAAATATTTTATTATTGATGCATACAATATACGAAATATATTTCCAACTATTGTTCACCCGTCAAATCAACGGGTGACACCCGTTCATTCTTCCGTATTCTACAAATAAATAAAAACCATGAAACCAGTTGATTTGATGGGTATCGTTCGTGGCCACTATCCGACGGACTTTGCCCGTTTAATTGACGGATGTGCATCAGAGCACCACTCATCAATTTGACGGGTTTCGTCAGAGCACCACTAACGCACTGGCTTGACCAGGCAATTTGACGGGTTTCTTCAGTGCACCTTTAGAGCACTGACCAACACCGGTCAAATTGCCGGGTGAAGTCAGTGCACTAATTGTGCATTGTTGACACGCGTCAAATTGATGGATGTGGGTTAATGCACCAATAATCAATTTTAGTACTTGGAGTCATAAACAAATAATTAGAACCTGCGAAAACCCCTCAAGGAAGGGTTCAAAATTTTGTATTTCTGATTTCCAAAAAGTAAAGTACCACTGTTTTTTAATTATGTATTTAAGACAATAAATATCAGTTTTGTCTGTATAGAGCACTCCCAAGCCCCTAAAAACGGTCACAGTGGAATCGTTGACCAATTTTTGTCATTTTGACCACATTTTACAGCTTATTTTTTCCGATGATCTTATATTTTGATACAGCATCCTAAAAACCTTTTTCTGGTCCTAATTCACCTATTTTAACATTTTTGCATTTCTCATAAAAAATATTCTGAGAGCCTAACGGTCTTCTTAAAATATCTCTAGAACCATTGGCCCGATATAAGTCAATAAGAGCTTAAAATATTTATAAATAAAATGGCAACAAATTTTTACAACATTTTAAGACGATTGGACCAACAGGGGCCAGTGTAGCTTAAAAATACCGTAAATTTTGATGAAAAGTACGAAACTAAAATGGCCGGTGCTGCATAACGGTCAATTCAAAAAGTCTGAAAAAAATGATGATCCTTGGACCANCAAGTGGCAACTTTTTGAAGGGTATGTTTTTGAATTTCTCATTTTCGTGAATCCGCTCCACCCTAATCGCCAGTTCTCATTTATCCGTTCTAGCACTTGTTGTGAGCAATGATTCATAGGGTAAACAAGGCAATTTCCAACATTTCTAATCAAATTCATGGTATCAAAAACAATAACACTGCTCATGGCGAAGACAATAGTCAGTTGACCTACAGATAGAACTAGTGAATATCGCCATTTTAGAAGATTTCACGTCACAGCCACTTTTGAAAAAATGACGTTTAACACGCTTTAACAGAATATGTAAAAAGCCAGTAAAATTAGCTGAGCTCTGAAAATAAGTAGACGATGGAACGGGTCCGTAAATATTGTTTACTGACTGAGTCGGTAAACTATGTAGTACTGGACGAATCGGTTACTTTTAACATATATAAGATATAAGGTTTTTTAGAAATAAATTTCAAAGGTGGCGATCCGTGAAAACTTTTATTACTGATTTTTTATTTATATTCATGGAGTATTTTAATACAATTTATCTTATTTTTTCCTTAAATTTAACTGAATTTTACAGTAAATTTGGGCTAAACCAAGAGAAATTAACTTGCTTGTCCAGTTAACATGACAGAAAATAACGTTAAAGTTACTGGACGATTCCTTTATTTTGACTGAATTTTGTTATAAATTTAACTGATTTTTTTATTTTTTTTTTGTATTTTTGAAAATACTACTTTAAGACATATTGTATATAGATCATAATATTTTTAATAGAAAAAACTAAAAAAATTACTAATTAATTCAGTCAAATTCACGGAAGCGATCAGTAAATTTAACGGAATTTTCTATCGTTTTAACTGGAAGAGTCAGTTCATTTCATTTTAATTGATAGTGGCCAAAATTAACTGAAAAATTCAGTTAAATTTTCGGAAAAAGTCGGTAAATTGTACCGTTATTCCGTACACATAAATGCTAAATCAGTAATAATAAATTTCCAACCATCGTCACCTTTTGAAAGTTTCTGAAAAACGGTTTATGTCTGTGTGCCCGGGCTTATGTCGTACCAAATGTGGGCGTTTAGTTATTTTATTACTAAATAAACAG
>JXPH01001323.1:10739-22934 GCA_001014845.1 Mochlonyx cinctipes | reverse complement strand
AAGCTTATATTCCAAATTTGAGAACTAGAGAATTCTGAAAGTTTCTGGTACATAGAGCCATCAGATCCCGATGTCCTAGGATCAAAGTTTTTTAGGATTATGTTCCAAATTTGAGCTCATTCCTATGATTTCAACTCAAGATTTGCAGAAAATTCTGATGAGTTTTTATGGGGCTTCTAGACCCTGTGTCCCATTTTGGCCTATTAACGAACGTCCTTACATTTGTTGAGAAAAGCCTACAAACAAAATTTCAGCCAAATCAATTGAGAATTACGTGGGTTATCGAACATACAGATGTTTAGCTATTCATCGCTATCAATTAATAAATGAAAATATGATAATATCCTCGAGAAAAAATATTGGCTGAAATTTTGTTTGAAGGCTTTTGTCAACAAAAGTAAGGACGAGTTCGTTAATGAGCTAAACCAGGCCACGGGGTCTAGGGGCCCTACATACAACCATACCAGAATTTTCCCGACCTCTGATCGAAATGAGCTCGAATTTGGAACACACTCTTGTGGTAAGAACAGTTCCCAAAAAAGTTTGACCCTAGAACTTCGGGATCTGAGGGCTCTCATGTACTAGGAACTTCCAGGCTTCTTGAGTTCGAGTGATCGAAATGAGCTGAAATATGGAATATAAACTTTTGCAAGTGTTTAAATCCAGTTCTTATCATAAAACATGCAATAAATATAAAAGAAAAGCTACATAATCAACTTTGTGGTTTCTTAATTTTTATTTCATCACCAAATTGTAAACAATTGGGTTGTCAAGACTCTGCGAGGTGGTAACCAAAAGTTTGATGTTTCTAGTTCATTTGCAACAGCGTTTTCTTCTATGGTCTCAAGATGTGGGACAAGAATTTTTTAGCCCAACCAAGGGAAAAACGATAAGTTTCAGTATTTACATAATTCGTGGTTAATAGTGAAACCCCACCTTTTCTTACAAATTTGTTTATTGATTAATTTTTTTCCTGGCATACTAGCTCTTTGAATTGCAGTTTTGGATAGGCCTGACTGCCCTTGTGGCTTGATCGGTTGCGCGTCTGCCTATCAACCAGAGGGTACGGGTTCAAATCCGACCCGTGACGATTGAATCAACTTGCGTTTTTCAGTATTGTCGAGAAGGTAGATTGCTTTGTGTGCGCTATTATTAATNNNNGCAAAAACTTAAGTATAGGATAGAAGGCGTTCAAATGGCGTTCGTGTCGAAGAGGTTACCATTAAAGTTGTGGTTGTTCGGAATCCACTAATGGCACCTTGTTTAATTTTGTATGTGTTCTAGAAGTCGAGTTATTAAATATTTTGTGGCATGATGACATCAAGTAAATAAATATTTTGAATTTTGGACAGAGGCAAATTTAAACAAAATTATATCTCTTAAAGTATCAGAGCTATAGCTTTGTAGAATGTGTCAAATTTTTAGACAAAAATATCTAGTTTAAGAAAAAAATAACTAGCATAAGCCTTTTGCTAAGGGTTTTTCAGTTATGGGGTTTTCTTAGAACTAGGGGTCAATATTTTAAATTTTTGACAGAAAAAAATATTTAAAAAATTACATCTTTTAAACTATAAGAGCTACAGTTTTGTCTAGTATGTCAAACTTTCAGATAAAAGTGTTGAGTTCAACAAAAAAAATTGTTTTTGTATGCCTTTTGTTAAGGGTTTTTTAGTTACGGGGTTTTACTTGAACTAGGGGTCATTTTTCATGTTTCAAACTCGATTTTGAGAACCATTAATGCTAAATTCCTTCAAAAATATGTTTTAGAAAGATACTACAAAATATTTAGGATTTTGACAAAAAACAATTCTCTTAGAAATGCGCTCACTTTAACCTTGTTTTTCTACCCAAAGTTCAAAAGCCCATATCTCATGAACGGCAAGTGCAAGACACATGAAAAAATACTAAACAATATCACATACATATTATGTTTTATCGTCAAAAGAAATAAAATAATTTATATTTCATAAGGGAAAAAAGAGAGCCAAAAATTTCCAGTGACCGAAAACGGTCCCGTTTTTTGACGGTAGCGTAGCAACCCCGAAACCTTAACCGATTTAGCTCAAAATTTTTGAGGATTTTTTAGGCCTGTGGGACATCATAGCAGTCTAGTAATTGAGAAACAGTCATTTGCAAAATTATTTATATAGATTTATTTTCAAGAAAATACTCCTGTTTTACGTTAATGGGTCACACGTAAAATAATCCATTACTATTCGACACAGGGCTCTTTTAAAGATTTGAAACTTTCCTGAGTTTTTGATTTACTTTTTTTGCTGTACGCCTTTATTTCGAACGTCTGTTATAATTCGAATTATAGTCCATTCGAATAAAAATGATGAATTGATGAATTGAGTCCCATTAGTTCGAAGGGCCCGTGCGACTTTGAACTAAGGAACTAAAGGCTTTTCTCCCATATATTGATTTCAAAAAAGATTCTACTACAAACACTGAAACTGATATAAACTGCATCTATAACGTCATTTTAATAGGCCTTTGGGAATTAACTAACTTTGGAGAAAGCAGTAAAGCTCTCTACGAGCAAGGGACATTTCACTTGAGTCTGGCTAATGCAGAGCCAAACTATACCTAGTTAATTAGGTAGTAAGATTTTAAATCTTATGCCTGTCAGACCCCAGAAGATTAGTCAATTCTGGATGTAATTTCTGCTCAAATTTTACATTTAAAGACGCCGGAAATTTACTTACTAGTGTTCAACTTTGCATATAAGATTTTAAGACTTTAAGGCTTTTTACTGACGAGTTTGTAGCCGATTTCTTTGAGTTCTTTTGTAAAAAGTAGTACGTCTATAATAGGCGGAGACAACGGTTGAAAAAACAAACCCGAGTGGTCACCGGAATTTAAGGGTATCGATAGAGGTTAATAACGGCAATTTTTGTTTCAAATGTTACCGAGTGTTTTCAGGTGTTGCGAAGCTAACAAGTGTTCCCAGATGTTTGCGAGTAAGATTTTGAAGACTGAAACAGTTATATCTAGAGTGAAATGCTCCTCGTCTACGTGGCATCTATGGAATGAAAGTGGCATATAACTTTAACATTCATATATTCATATTCTGATTCCTACAGACCAAAATACTATTAATAACAACATCGACTTTAGAAAGCAAACATTATATTATTGTCTTTAAATCATAACGACTTCTTCCATCCACCTCCACCATTTTAGTCAGTGTGGCAACTTATTAATTAATTTTTTTCAGATAAAACTCCACAAAACACTGCCAGAAATTTAATTTCAGCAAATAAAAATGAAATATGAATTGGCACAAAACCAAAGAAATTTCTTTTTAGCATCAATTGTGTTATCACATCTGTGATATATTTAAAAAATAAATGTTGTGGCACATTAGACTAAATGACACTAGTCATATTGTTGTGATTGCCCATAAGTGCGATGTGAGAAGTCTTAAGTGCTTCGTGACAGCTCTCCCTTTATTTGGTGATTATCTCTTTTTATAAACAATTCCATTTATGAAGAGGGCTTTTACCCGCAACATATAACAAGGTTATGTCAATTACTGGACACAATAATAATGATCTTAAAATTGAAATTACCTCATCCCCTCATATTACTAATCTAAATTAAACGTTTAAGCTTTTCTTTCTCTCATCATATCTATGGATGGAAAAGAAAAGCTTATCTATTCTGTAAAATTTGAAATTTACAGTGATCTTGGGTGAGCTCAAACATAGTTTAGTGGTAACCCGTGGTACCAAATTACTATATAGAATTGGGTCCAAGGATGGTCTTTGTAATTACAGATGTAATTTACAAAGACGAAAACGCATAGTCCTAATTGATTGGAGGACCAGTCCTTGGTCCCGGGATTTTTTTTAATTTTTACCCGGTTGTCGCTTAGGACTGCGCTCAGACTATTCTTTTGTTTTATACATAATGAAATGCCTAAATGATTGATCATCATCATCATCATATTTTGTGCATTAGGTCTTACTAATGACTTTTAATACTGAACCTTGGTATTGCACCCGTATGCTTTATTTTAAGATTTATTTGTCTCACGACACTAGTTATCGTTAATTAGGCAGATCTAGCACGCAATATTGGAAACCCTGTTTCAATTAAAGTTGATATGGCTCTGCCGGGATTTGAACCCAGGTACCTCGATGTGTCGACAGAGTAAAGTGACGCTCTAACCTATCGAGCCACCAAGGCCTCTAATTGATTGAGCTAGGACTCTACAATACAAGATGACTAGTCGACGATCGATCAATGCCTGAACGNCGCTCTAACCTATCGAGCCACCAAGGCCTCTAATTGATTGAGCTAGGACTCTACAATACAAGATGACTAGTCGACGATCGATCAATGCCTGAACGACAGGATCATTATATTTTTAGGAGACTAATTTTGACTAGTCGCAGGCTACTCCTGAAAGTTTATAATATGCAAATGCCATTGAGCTCAGTCAGTGTTCAGTCCTTTTAGACTGACTAATCGCGGACTATGGAAAGCCGATTTAAAAAATGAAAGCAAAAATCAACAAGATGGCAAGTTTGCGTCCAACCAAGTCCATGAGGGCTGTTTTTTTTTATTTTCACCGACATCTGGAATCGAACCTCCACCTTCAGAACAGCAAGCAAAGCCGCTATCCAATACTCCACATCCAGTGCACGCACATGTCGTCTCTTGCATATATTCTCTATATTCTCCCGTGTCATAATTTTTCATCTATCTTTTGCAGTCGGTACAATCCTTCCATCAGACTGAAGTTTTTTTCATGTTTTCGCAGACTTCTGGGGTCAAAGCAACACCTTCCGAACAGCAGGCACAGACGCTATCCGATGATCCATCCAGTGCACGTACATGTCTCTCACATATTGTCTATATTCCGTGTTTTTCACCAATCTTATGCAGTTTTTTTTTAATTATCAATTTATTTTCTAAGTCCATTTTAAATCTGGACTTTTATGTGATGTTTTTACGGTTTTTTGCAGTCTTTTGTCAGTCTTTGCGGATAAGTCCATTTTAAATCCAAACTTGTGATATTTTTCCAGTCTTTGAGGACTGATCAAAAACTAGACAGAATTGTCCAAAATGACAGAGACTAAAAATTGGTCTTTTAAGACCGCATTTTTAGTCCATTGTCCCAAGCTGTTACAATTCGCAACAGTTATCGACTGAACATTTGAGACTAGACAAGAATGTAAAGTAACTTTGTCAAAACGGCCGGAAATAAAAGAAGTCTTTTTGGATCATTGGTCTAGTCCTCGAACAAAAATGGTGACAATATGCAACAGTCACCGACTGAACAATTGGGAACTAGACCTGAATGTACAAAAAGACGAAGAGTCTTTTTGAACCATTTTACAGTCCATAGTCCTACACGNATATGCAACAGTCACCGACTGAACAATTGGGAACTAGACCTGAATGTACAAAAAGACGAAGAGTCTTTTTGAACCATTTTACAGTCCATAGTCCTACACGGGTAAGTACCAAAAACAGTTCCTAAAAAAGTTTGACCCTAGTTCATCGGGATCTATGGGCTCCTAGGTTCCAGGAACTTTCAGAATTCTCGAGTTCTAATGATCGGAATGACTTCAAATTTGGAATATAAACTTTTGGGTAAGTTTTNTCCTAAAAAAGTTTGACCCTAGTTCATCGGGATCTATGGGCTCCTAGGTTCCAGGAACTTTCAGAATTCTCGAGTTCTAATGATCGGAATGACTTCAAATTTGGAATATAAACTTTTGGGTAAGTTTTGTTCCTGGTGCTTCCAATTATTAGACTTTCTTGGATAACTTTTTGAATACTTCTCCGAACCTTCTTAAAATTTTGAAAATTTTATCTTTCTCCAGTTTCTAGTATATAAAAAAGATATATAATCAACTTTGTGGTTTGCTACGTTGTTTTAAATAGAAAAATATTCCAAGCTAATCTGAGCTTGAGATTCCATCGACATAATAATTTATATAATTTAACGTAAATATTTACAGTAAATGAAAATTACATTTTGTGTATTATTCGTTGTACGTACAACACTAATGTATGTTATGCAATTTTTCATATATTTAAATATTTTAGTCGAGATAAATAAGTTAGAAGAGAAGATTTTTAAGTAGTCGTTAAAACAGAATTGACCGTTTTAAAGTGTTTCATAAAAATGACACGCCAAATCTATCTGTATTCAATGTCTATGGCCTCAAGCCATCAGAAAGTGAGTTTAAAAAGCCAAAAAGGACGTGGGAAGGGATTAAGGCGTGATATTTTATTCCAAATCAATTTCCAATCCATTCTTTATTGATGGATTAACGTTATTATTATTAAACTTTTGCGCAATTGAGTCATTTATACTAAAGTGAAAGAAAACAATATGTTGTAATCCCTGGGGGAGTTTCAGCTGTCCCCCATTCCCCTCTATACATATTCATCAAGTTTCAAATAATATTTGTCGTGTTTATTGATAAAAAAAAAGAAATTTGCGTGACAAAAATGGCAACAAGTAGAGTAGAATCCAACCTTAGCCCAGTTTTATATATTATTATGTTGTATTTTTTTGTAGCAAAATTAGAAGAAAAAATATTTGGTTCCGAAAAAATATACATCATATTTTGATGTCAATCTTAATTTATTTAAATTAAAACAATAATATATACATCAAAAACCATTCAACACGAGTTTCCGATACATTTTGAGTAAACATTTGGCTGTATTTGAAGAGAGCGAAACGGGCGAGGAAGTTGAAATTTACGAAAATGACTAACGACGTTATAATACTGCTAATATACAATAATAAAAATATATTGAAGGCCATTTGCGAGATATATAGAATCTTCCGATTACAATCTGTCGATAAACAAACGCATACAACGAATTAAGTTACAATTTAACAAGGTGTCACTCAAAACATTCACCTTCGATATTATCACTAATGGTTAGTCATCCGGTTATAGGTTGTTTTAAAAATTATTTTAATAGATCTAGAGAGCAGTTAAAGTTTTCATCTACAGTGCTAGAAAAACCGAGATCCAGTCGATCAAAGACAATATTAAGATATTTTGAAATAGAGGTTGGTCGTAGAGACGGTCGCAGAGCTTCTCAACCGGTCCGTGAAGGAATGCCAACATTTTAACAAGAAAAGAAAAAAAAAGTTGCATTGACACTATACTAGGAGGCGCGAATCTTCAATTGGAATTATATGTAGTAAACCAAGACCAAAACCCAAGAGAAACTAAGACACAAACCGAAATTATTGTAAATGCTCTACAACATTATAGGAGATTGTGCTGTTGAAACCCGGTTCAAAATTTCTGAAATTAGTCGTTGAATGCTCATTTTTGGTATTGATCGTCTTTGCCCTATAAAACGTTTTCAAAATTCTAGGTTTTTCACAAGTGCTGAACTACACTAGGGGTTTTCAGCCAACTTTTCGTTTTGCTACATTGTGAGAGTTGTCTGTGTCATCTTTGTAACACATCCTGAGACTGTTCCAAATCCAATAATTTTTTTTCCACGCATTCGACGGGCCCTTCATGCTACAAAATGTATACAATACAAGATTTTAGCTTTTGTTTCATTCTCTTGTCATATCTATAGATAGAAAAGAAAGGCTTGTATTCAGTAAAATTTGAAAAACTTTTTTTCCCCGGGAAAAACTGTTCCAAACGGTCTAAAACATGAAAAACCCTGAAACAACTTGTCTGCGTATGTGTGTTTGTTCTCGATAACTCGGCTGAAATTTTGTGTGGGGCCTTTTCTCAACAAAAGTAAGGACGAGTTCGTTAATGGACCAAATCTAGTCACGGGGCCTAGGGGCCCCTCTTACAAAATGACCAGAATTTTCTAGAAATCTTGAGTTTTAATTGAGAACATAATCTTGTGGCAACTAGNGTAAGGACGAGTTCGTTAATGGACCAAATCTAGTCACGGGGCCTAGGGGCCCCTCTTACAAAATGACCAGAATTTTCTAGAAATCTTGAGTTTTAATTGAGAACATAATCTTGTGGCAACTAGCCATGAACAGTTCTTGAAAAAGTTTGACCCTGAGATATCGGGATCAGTGGGCTCCTAGGTACCAAGAACTTTTAGAATTATTGACCTCTAATGATCGGAATGAGCTCGAATTTGGATATAAGCTTTTGCTTCCTATACAAAATTAGAGATATCATCCATTCTTGGTGCTTCCAATTACCAGACGTTCTTGGATAAATCTGTTAATACTTTTCAGATTCTCTCCAAAATTTGCGCATATGATCTTTGTCCAAGGCCAAATCCAGTTCCTGTTATAAAATACACAATAAATAAAAAAGAAAGCTATATATTGTGGTTTCCTAATTTTTTAACATAAAAACTCCAAAGGGACTTAAATGAGGACCATTAGGCTTTGAAGATTTTGGTTCTAAAGTATATGGGGAGGACAACCAGATAACCTTATACGGGACAAACTTTTTAGAAGTATCAAGCGCCACCAATTTGGAATTTACTCAAGGCCCAAAATTCAATTAGCCGCTTATCGTTTTCATAACTTTGTCTTAGTCCCATGTTTTCCTAAAATTAGATGAAAACTGTCAAAAAATGAAATAAAATTATTTGATTTGGACGTTTATTTTACCCCCCTATTGCTCGGATTTAGAATTTCTTTCGCTTTTTCAGCAAAAAACAAAATAAATAATCAATTTCATTACTCAAAAACAAATAATTCGAACCTGTGAAAACTACTCAAGAGGTCAAAGTTTGGTGTTTGCTCTAATTTCACAAATTTTCGTCCGATTTCAAAATAATAGTAAAATGCCAATGATTTGTTATTATGCATTTAACATTTTAAGACAACAAAAATAACTTTCATGAGGCACTCCTAAGCCCCTAAAAACAGACTCAGTGGAACCGATGAACCAATTTTCGTCATTTTGATCATTTTTTACAAGTCTGTTTTTCCGATGACGTCATATTTAGATTCAGCATCCCAAAAAACCCCTGGATACCAAATTTTCCTGTCCTAATTTATCTACTTCAAATTTTCCGAGATTTCCTACAAAATATTCTGAGAGCCTAACGGTCTTTTTGAAATGTCAAGAACCAATGGTCCAATATAAATTAATAAGGGCTCAAAATAATTGTACAAATAAAATGTCCATAAATTCTTACAACATTTCAAGACGATTGGACCAACAGGCACCAGCCCGTTAATTTTGAAATTTCAAGACATTTTAAGCCATCTTTTACGTGTTTATCAACAACATCTCAGTCGAAACTTTGGACTCATGATGAGTTTTTTAATATCTAAACAAGTTTTCCCATTTTTGTCAATCGTCTACTAAACACATTTTATTTACAATATCGTAAATTTTGGACATGACCTAGGCCAATGTACAAATTTAGAGACTTCTCAAAATAGTAAAGAGACAAAAATAAAAACAATTAAGAGTTTTTTTTCTCGACAAACGAAAAACTCATCATTAGAATTACAGGAAAAAATCAGTTAGCTAACCCAGACGCACGCAAATTTGTCTATTTAAGGCTTTGAAGACATAAAAAAATATTTTTTTAAATAAACACTAAACAACAACCCACATCTTGATTTCATTTTTTATTTTTATTATAAATACGACCCATCATTTTGTAAGATATTAATAATTAAAAGTGGTCAAAATATTTAAAGCAGACTGCAACAAATTTGTAATAAAACAAAGTCAAGAGATTACTTATATTTTTAATAATTTTTTCTATTTGCAGCCAAACAACGAGCCAACAATCTGCTGCTCATGCAACGAGCCAATCAAATCACGCATCATAACGGCGCTAGACAAGACATGGCACCCGGAACACTTTGCCTGCAAAATCTGCATGAAGCCGATCACCGAAAATAAATTCAATGAGAAAGAGGGCCAGCCCGTGTGCTCTCAATGTTTTCTAGACAAATTCACCGATACGTGTTGTGCATGTCAGAAACCAATTAAAGAGGTATTTAATTTTAAATTTTAATCTATGTTTATTATATGTTGCTGTGGAGGCAAATGTTTCAATATATTTATATGTATTATACTAGAGCAAAATCTAAAAAAACTCACTGATTAATTTTGCGTTTCATGACGACGTTCAACAATCGTTCATCAAACAAAATAAACNCTTCAGAAGAATTTAAAGAACCTACTTACCAATCTTACAGAGCAAAAGTTGAAATAAACAGATCCATTACAATATTCTACACTTTAACTTTTCTAGTTTGAAGAGTTTTATAAAATTGGGTGTAGTTTGCAAGTATGAGCAAAGACAATAATACCAAGATATTCAGAAACGGGGATTCGTTGGAGCTATCGTTGTAGAAAATCTCTAGAAATTTGTGAAGGCATACCAACATTAAAAAAAAACTGCAACAACGCATCTACAACGAGAATAATGCATTAAAACTAGGACAGGTATGGCGCGTATTTTCAATAGGAGTACATGAAAACTGTCAAAAAAAATCGGTTTGGATGTTCATTTACCCCTCTATTTACACGTAGCAAAGCGGCCTCAAAATGTCCAAACCGTATTTTAAATTTTTTTTTGACCAATTACTATACTTCAACTTTTGTAGAGGAAGAGTAAAAAACATTGAGAAGCAGAGTTATTATTATTATTAGATGTGGAGATAGTTTCTTTGATTCAAAGTCTTTGGTGTGGTGTGGTGGGTAGGTGGAAAGATGTGAGGTCATGAAAATGAAAATATTGTTTTCTTTATTTATTTTTTTCTTCAATTTCTTTTTCCCCAATTAAAAAAGTGTGAAAAAACAAATAGATAAATTTTCCGGAAAAAGCTTTTGCCAAGGTATTTGAAATTCAAAAATAAAGAAACATTTCAAATGCAGTCCATTTGGACGCCTCCAAAGGTATGTCAAGCATGATTTCTTCATTTGGTGGAAACAAATATTTGGCATACAAACAAAACACCATAAACCACATGGTGGTTATTGCTTTTCTTCTTTTTAACGGAATTTTTTAATTGAACAAAGGTCATATGGGCAAATTTTGAAGAAGATCTAATAACTACTGGACGATTTTTTCCGGGGGTACACTACTGTATCACTAGGTGCCACTATTGTACCTTATAATTTTTTAATAACAATCCCGTTGACACAGAAAGTTTAAGATTTAAATTCATCCCAAGTGATCCCTCCCTTATGATGTTTTAACAACAATCTCGTTCACACAGAAAGTCGTGTCAACGAGATTGTTGTTAAAACATCATAAGGTAGGGGATAGGATACAATAGTGGACCCCCGGAAAAAATCGTCAATTACGAATATTTTTTCCAAACTTTTGATTCTATGCATTAGAACTCTTAGTTAGCTAACGAATAGATTTTTAATTTTTGGGAAATTCTCATAATTGTTGATTTTTCAGGGGGTCCAATATCAAAATCAGGAGGTGCCACTATTGTATCCTATCCCATACACGTTGAAAACATATTTCAAAGTGTGTTCAGGGTATCTTCAGCTATTTTGTCAAATCAATTTTTTTTAACAATTTTGCTCTACGACGAGGCCACTTTTTTAGCACTCTTCAAGTACTGTGTTCTGTTGATCCTTTTCCATATATTGATGCAGTGTCTAAACTGCGAGGAAATTTGTCGACAAGAAAAAAATGCGACACTTTTGCTATATTCCAAAGCCACTTTTTAACACTCTTCAGGCCTTCCTGGCACCCAACTAGAATTATTTTACAATTTTTGTCGACCCGGTATTATACTTAAGGCATTTTAAGGCAAAGGATGCAAAAAATTGGCATTTTTTGGCATTGTTGAGCTTAGCCCTAGCCCAAGAGCAGTCATTGGACCACCCTTCTTTAGAAGGAACGAAACCTAAATTTGAGTGCATCCATAATATATAAAGTCTTTGAAATATAAAAATCGCAAATCTTTGGAAATTATTTTCAAATATTTTTGAACGTTTAAAAAACCTTAAGAAATAAAGAATATTTTAAAATAAAAAACTAATCAAACTACTCAAACTTTTTATCACCTGACATTGACTTTTGGTACTTTTTTCACTGTTGGACTTCTGTGCTGTTGGTCTAATGACCCAGATGCAATGGCAAGGAGTAAAAATTTCTCACACTGAAATTCTGGGCACTCTAATAAAGAGTTCATTGAACTCTATAAAAGTATAGCGTGAAACCCTTGATTTGAGTTCGTTGAACCCTAAATTAGAGTTTAAATTAATTAAAGTTCTTTTT